>JBBPJU010000039.1:0-61484 GCA_038088875.1 Austroboletus festivus | reverse complement strand
CCTTTTCGAACGGTCAGGTCATCGCTAAACAAGTATCGGAGAGACTGACAGTTTCTTCCACGCCCCGCGCTGGGCACCCTTGATGTGTACTTCTCCCTCCATCGCAGCGTGTTCGCCCTCAGCGCCAACATAACCCTTCTGGAAATCTATGCCGTCGTGGGCTGGGACGATGAGTAGCTGAACGCCATCTGACACGTTCGACTGGTCGTCGTCGTGTGGGACATCGCTCGAGCCATGTTGAGAGTATTGAGGAGGAGGTCCAGTATCGGTAGGCATGCAGATATATGATCAGCAAGAGAACCGACTCCGTGTCGCCACATCAATCGAGCATAAGATACACGACAGTATACAAAAACCGTCAGTCTACTCTCATAAGACTCTCCAACTCGGCGAACATGGTTTGGTCCAAATCTCTCTGCATCAGTAGCTCCCATGCCGCATCCCGACGACCAGCGAGCATTCCCATCCCCTTCTCCACACGAATTTCCCCCGACTCCCCAAAGCCCATCCCAAACGCAAGCGTCGGTTGTGTCGCTTGAGAAGTGTCAAAAGGATCCTCACCGCCATCCACGGCCTTCATTGCTTCGATCGCCCTCCGTGCAGTACACATGAACCACTGTCGAGCGTCGGGCGAAACATTGGTTGTCGCGAGCCTATGGGCCATGCGAAACATGATCTGCGAGAACTGCAGCGACCGGTCCAACTTTATCTTCTTCTTTAGCTCCGGAGGAGACAGGAATGCGATGGCGTATATTGCCATTGTTGCTTTCTCAAGATATGACAACCACGACTCTCGCGACAGAAATGCAAAATCAGGATCGCTCACTGGCAGGCGATAGACGAGGGTTTCTAGCAAACGCCACAACCACTGCTGTGGTATGACTACTGAAAAGATTTTCCGATTGTGATCCAGGTGGGCGATGTGCGTGAAAATATCAAGGGCGATGTCCGAAAGAGACGGTGGTCTGCACTTGTGGAACGGGATGCCAGTGAGCTTCAACATCTGCGTAGGTGATATCGCATCTGCCGGTTCGACCAAGATGGATGCGACGAGTTCAAAGATTCTCGTGCAAATACGGACAGTAGACTCGGATGGTGTGATGGATTGAGGAAACGATATCATGACCGAGAGATTGGACAGAATGTGGAGAGCATCCTTCCGGACGTTGACGATATCGGAAATACACAGAATGGGTGATGCCGCTCTTAACGGACCACCTTCCTGCGGGACGACGACTCCACAGATACGCAATATCAACTCCAATGTGCGGTCATGCCTCGCCAAAAACTGCACATTGTCTGGAATAACAGACAAGTTCCGAATAATATTCGTCACGGCAAGAACGACATGATTCGACCGATGTCGGGGACCACGATCCGTCTTCTCCACGTTCCACTCGCGTTTCAATCCTGCGAACGGTAGCGACTCAGTTTCGAGAGTGACAGTTACCAATTCACGATGGGATGGTATATGGGTATCCTCCACCAGACAATACTGGGGTGTATCAGCAGCTCCGTCGAACGCTTCGTCCTCCAAAAGATCTAGCACCTCCTCCAGTAGATCAGTGCACTGCGCAATGGGAAAACCAGAACCGTGGGTGGGTCCTTTCATCGTCGAAAGAAGAGTGAGCGTGGTCAGCGCGTATGAAAGTTCGACCGTTAGTCGAGAGCGGATGGACATGGTGAGTGCTTCAATGTCCACGGTTCCCCATTCATTGATATCCCGCATAGGGCGACGTTGCGCACGCAGATATTCGTCTTCGAGCATGTTGAGGTCACGGCCACCGTGGGTGTCTACTTCGCGTGCCAGAGGGATGTACTCGATTTGTGTCCTCGTTAGCTGGGAACGTGGGCGAGATGAGGCGGAAGATGTTTCTGAGACCGGTGGATTCTGAGAGGGAGGTCTGTCGGCCAGTGCTGACATGGAAGGCAACTGCGAAGAGATTAGAGGTTTCAAGCAAGGAAAGGAAGTCACTAACAGTGTCTGGCGACACTCTCCCGCCTTAATATTAACCGCTCCAAGTCACTAATTACGTAAATCAAACGTGAATGCATCAAACCCACCTATTTTCAGCTTTGCCCGCTTTCCATCAGGTTCCTCGGACTCGAATCTTCGTTTTGTCCCCGGAACGTCCTGCTCTGGTTGTTCATTGTTTGCAGAAACTGGAAGCGAGCCGATAGTTGTGCTGGCCAGCGGGGGCGCCAACGAATGCTCGCCTAAAGAGTCCGAGAGACCGTGGGTTCCCGAAAGAGATGTATTATGGACCCCATTTTGCGGGTTGGGACTCTGTGGTAAAGTTTGTGATGCAGAGGCTGCGGGGCTGCCAGTGATGGAGACAGATAAATTTTGTGCGCCTGGTACGGATTGGCTGAGCAATCCCATCATGTTCATACTGACAGAACCGGAGGGCTGAGAAGAGGCGCCTGAGAACGCTGAACTTGACATTTGGGAAGGCATGCTGGAAGGGTTATTTGAGGTCACTGGGGCACCGGGAGGACGGCCTGTTGCCATGATTGCCTTACGATTCGTGTCCTGGATGTTACGACGATAAAACTCTTCAAAAGGTTGGATGATGGCGTTATAATAGCTAGCCAAGATAACAGCGGTGGAACGCTGCCCGCCAGGTAGAGGAGTAGGGGGATAATCGGGGAGGTCAAACTGTGGGAGAAGTTGTGACCATGCGTTCTGTTGGGTCACCTAGATAGTGTGATCAACTTACGGCGGATGAAGTATAGGATGGATAAAGATACCTTTTGGCCACCACCAAGTTGCCATACGATGCCCCATAGTTTAAACAGGTCGACATCCTTTCCGGCTAAACGGACCGTGCCGCTCTCGATAGAGCATTCGAGGGACTTCCATTGTGAGGATGTGGGGTCGTAGTTGGGAGGATAGGGAACGTTTGTCAGAGCGGGAGGGAGGGGTGTACCTCTGCTGGAATGCACGTTAGCAAGGCTGGTCAAAAAACCACGCTGTTTCTGTTTGATTAGCGCAATGTTTGGGGTGTGGCGAGGAGGGACGTTGGAGGATGTTATGGGAGGGTCAAGCGAGGGTGGGTTGGGTTGAATGCTGTGAGCGGGAGTAAAGGTAGGTTGGAGATTGGAAGGACCGGAGAATTGCAAGTTGGGGGGAGCGTCGAGGACTGCAGACTGGAGGGTATGCGAAGGCATTCCAGTCAGGAAAGAGGCAGGCGTCGTTCTGCCCATTGGGATCTGTGGAGCAGAGTGCGCAGGCGGACGCGAGTAGTTGTTTGCGAGCTGACGCTGTACATTGACAACGTTTAGTGCGGCCATCTGTTTTGCGGCCGCACTGGAGTCGAGATTGAACAAAGGATCGGTGAGGGTCGTGGACTGCGAAAATGGCGGTACGGTCGGGTTGTGCGGGTTCTGGTTTCGTGGTTGCTGGGGCCTACGACGAGTAAAGGTGAGCAGGGGAGGAAGACGGGATGGATAAGACGCACAACATGGTCGGTAACAACGAAGTTGCTGTCTCACACACTATCGTCTCATGTCTCGCTCTGAAATTGACGACATCTTTGCCGCATCCGCAAAGAAAAAAGTCGAAAGGCCACCCGAAATCAAGAAGAAAAGAAAGAAGAGAAGGACTCGAGAGGACGACCAGTTCAAAGACTCGAGGGGATCTACTCTCCGTGCGTTCTTTTTATTATTATTTTCTTTTCGACCACTCGCTCCAATCTCTCGCAGGTCGCAAGACGGCAGATGGCTTCACCATCTACAAGGAGGACGAGCTAGGCATATCGACCACTGGCGGAGGTGACCACGTCGTCCATTTCCACTTCGTTTTACCCTCAACCATCTCTCTAGACACACCTCTTTGTCCGTTTGACTGTAGATGCTGTTCGTGTCCCACTTTTATGTGTACATCTTTCTCATCGTCACCTAGGTTTTTAAGTACCAAAACATTCCAGAACTCGAGCGATCACATTTAAGTCTTTTCCTGGCTCTATCGAAGCCTCGTTGACCTAGCCTGGTGGCCGTGGTTTACAAGGTCAATATGTAGCCAATAGCCTGTCCCCCCCTTGTACGCCCCATCGAACGCCATTTGTCGTTTGGGATATCATATGTACTACGTTTGTGGGCAACATTTTCCATAAAATACAGTCCTAGTTGACACTACCGTCGTTAATCATCGTCGTCGTCAAGTTCCTCTATAGGTTGTCGTTGCTGTCCCTCGTCGATGGCACTGCCAAACGGATCGTCGCTTTCTAGGGCGCGACGTATGTCTTTAGCTTTCTTGCTGCGTTTCGCCTCAGCTTTGCGCTCTTCTTCCGCTTTTCGAGCCAGATATGCTTTACTCCCCACCACTTTTTCAGGATTCTTGCACAACTTGAGCCTGCGATCAACTTCTCGGACTGCCTCAATATCCGGTACATGTCCTGCGTGCACGATCAGGTTTTTGATCTTGTCGATAGTACTTGACAGCGTTTCAGACGGTTCGATAGCCTCTCGTAACTTGGTCTCAACCCACTGCTGCCCAAGTAGCGGAGAAGCGAGCCACAGTGCGGCAAGTGCGATCTGGGATGGGGTGTACACGAGTTCAGCATCAGTGAAACGTGAATTGCGGACGTGCTTGAGCGCTGTCTCATACACTTGCCGCGACCTCGTGTCACCCGTCACTTCAGATATCGACTATAAAAACATTGAGTGGGAAAACAGACGACTGGTGAATCTCGCACCTCGAGGTCAAGCCAAAGACCCCACAGGGCTCTGTGGGAGTGCCATATCGCGAATTCAAAGCCCAAGCTTTGAGCTACAAGGAACTCGAGGTCGAGAACGTCAGAGGCGGTCGTTCGAGGAATGTTGGATGTATAAGACTCGAGGGAGATGGGGTTGTTCGTTGTCTTGGTTGCCAGAAATAACGCCGTGAGCCTGGGATGCAATCGCAGTGTCAGTGACGAGGAAGCGACACCACAAAGCACCGTACATGACGTTCTTGGGATGCCAGTCCATCACAGTATTTCTCAGGTAAAACCGTTTGAGATAACTTATTGCGGTAGCTTCGACCTCCTCGGGGAACCGAAAGTGACCACATAGCTGCGGAATCTTGGTGATGTACAACTTGACGAGAAGGTGTTCCTCTTCTGCATCAAGGAATGATACATTGACTGAAGATCCGGGCTGTGCGATTCAATAGGTACCAACGGGCGACGTGTACAGAGAAATACCTCGTCCGCCTCGAACGTATTCCTGATGGCTGCAACGGCGGCAGAATTCAGCGCGCCGCGAACGAAAGCCAACTGCTCTGGTGAAAACCGCCAGCTCTTGAACTGTGTGCTGGTCTCGTACGATGGTTTTGAGACATCGTCCGACACATTGTAGGACGTCATGTCATGAACACGGTCCGAAAGTACGCTCTCCTCCCCATTCCCCACCCAGCACACATCTACATTGTCCCTTGGCTTCCAGCATTTTCAGTGGAGAACCCAATGAATTCACGATTCCATTGGATTCTTCACCGAAAAAAGGGTGGCTCGCAAGTTACAGTGTCTACTTGTCAAGTAATTGAAATGCCAGTCATTTTACGCGGAAAGGCCGTCAAGCAAGGCGTTCACCGCTGTAAGGTGACACTTCCGGGTTCAAACGTTCAGATGTGGTGTTCCGCTTGAACCGCCAGACCAGACTTTTGTTATTACCCTTGCTTGACATTAATGTTTCTGCTCCCCCCCATAATCGTAGGAGACAGCGAAAACTCGTTGCTCACTTGATACCGGCTGATGCGAAGGTGTCGTAGTACATTAGGCATAGATTGATTGGGAAATAGAGAGCGTCGCTGCCCACAAAGTGGGATGATGTATACGGATATGGTCGTATCTACGGTTTTCTCGCGATTTAATGGAACTCGAAAACGACGAGCTCATCCGTGTCCTCCCCATCCACTACTCTGACAGACTCAGTCCAAATGTACACATTCATCAGTTTCCACTTCTAAACAGGCCTTTGCAAGTACCCCCATCAGCATCCACCAGCGGTAAGCGAATCCGTGCCCGCGTCAAGCCCGTGTCTCGCAAGATCGAGATCCATGTCCCAGTTGATACGCGCCCAGAGGTGTGGAACCACGAGAGAAGCAAAGATCTGGGGAATGCACAGCGCGAGGACGATCGCGAAAAGAACCAGGAGGACCAAAGGAAACAGAGGGATGGTGAAGAACCCAGGCTGACAGACAACCGTCTACGTAGTGACACGATTCCGCAATGTGGTGCTTATATGCTCGGGATCGTGCGAGATGGTAAGAGGTTCAAAACGTCTCCGCGTGACGCCCGTACTATCGAACCCAAAAGGTCGATTACACCTCATGCCCATCTCTGAAACCCATCAGTTTCGACCGACCCTGACTTATCTTGACTTCATGTCTCGAAAGGCACGACGTTCCAAGGGAGGAGGCTCTGACTCTGAAAGTGACGAAGGCCCCCCTCCAGACCCGGATGAGATCCCACCGGTCGTTTCTGCTCCAAAGAAAGAAAAGATAACGGAGACAAAGGAGGTGCAGGTTTCCGCTCGCAAATCTGGAGAAGAGAAAGGCTTTCAAGGTGGGATGTCGGCCGCACGGCGCGAAATGTTGCTCGCCATAAGAACCGAGGAGGACGAGCCATGGCAGCCCATCCAATTTTGCGATGAAGAGGTACTCACACCATGCTTGCTCAGTTACCTTGTTCTATCTGATGCACCACGCAGACCGCCGATTCCAACGAAGTGTTCGAGTCTATATTCTCTCGCAACGAAGGCCTTCTGGAATGTAAAACGGATGTTACTCCATATCTCCAGTCGATAAAAGGACTCTGATTTTTGCTATTACCACTTGCTATTGATTCTAATATTTACGCGAGCAAGTTAATGAATAATGTAGTGCCATTACGACTTTCCTCATCAGTTACAAGCTTTGTCTTCTACCATCATGTCTTCCAGTGATACCGAATCAGAACCTGAAGCTCAAATCACAGCTGACACCGTCTTAAACCTGTCGGATTTCGCCCGCTTGTCTGCGACGCGATCAAGTGGAGACCAGACAACAAGTCCAGGTCCAGCGGATCGGGTAACTGTCCGCTGGGCCTTGGATACCCTTGCATCTTTGGATTTTCGTCTCGTCCGTAATGTATGTCACCGTAAATTCACTTGGTAGGTTCATAAACCCAGACCATTAGGATACTGCCCTTCATGGTCTCATACAACATTGCGCCAGCACGATACTCACCTTCCTCGATACTGTACTCCGGTGGGAATGGGTCACCAACAGTTTACACAGTTTTGTTCCAGACATCGTCAGCATATGTACGCTCGCGATTCCGTTATTCCGTGTACTCGCTTATTTCGGCTGGCAAACCCAGTCAGACTATCATTCCTCCATCTTCTCTTTCAGTACCGTCGACTCTTTCACATCATCGCAGCGGGGGATTTCGATCAAAGCTCTGCACCGCTGGCCATTGTATGCTGGGCGGATGTCGTTCTAGCTAAGCTCGGCGACGTTGCTGCGTTTATAGCGACAGGCCTTGACGGAGTTCGTCTGGATCAGTTGCTCGCCAAATCCTTGAAGCCCCAGAGAGAAGAAGATAACCTTCGTGCTGCAATACAACTACCAGGTAGAACATATTCTGTCGAAATATGGATGCAGTTGACATAAGGTAGATGGCTGGGATATGCTCCCGTCCGTGCTTTTGTCGGAGCGTGCGTCCGCAGCTACAAAACGGCTGTCTATAAGGTTAATGTTCGGAAGACATATTCTCTGTCCTGCTCTTTCGGATCAAGCGAACGTGGACAACAAGTCAGTCATATAAAGCACAATCAAGGCAGTTTTAGATCACAGCATTTTTCACAGTATACATACACTACTCTCGCCGTTTGCGGAGTTCGTCAGACAAAGTGCAACTCGAATGAACGAGCTGTGCTTTATTTTGGGACAAGGGCCGCGGTATCTTATGCAACAGGAGCGTCTCACTAGCGCAATGGCGATTTCCCTGCTTGCGGTAATCAAAGTTTGCAATGACTGCTTTTCGATGGCATTTAATGATCATTATCACAGGCTGCTGACATGGCACAAGATTCAATTATCAATCCAGAGCAACGAGCTGCCTTCCGTCCCAAAACGATGGCCGCTGCCATGCAGCTTTTGCGGTTTGTTCTGAATAAGGGAGGGCATCATGTCCAGATGAACATTTTGAGCCCCTTGGATCATCTCGACATTGCCGCCAGTGTCATCGTTCGATGGAGGCTTGTTCTACAGTGGACATGGAACGTTTGGCAGGAATATCGTAGCCTACATGCTGACACAATTATTTTTCTTGTGCGTTTTTTCTCCCTTTTAAAAACGAGCGGGTCTTACGGCTTCAGACTACGACATACATCCAATACCAGGAAGCCATCCCAGAGCAATTTTCGAAGATCCCGGATATGATATCTGCCAGCATCAGGCCGAAAAACGAAGCGGCAGGGATTAGTGTAATGATCGTGAGAGATGGCATGTGAAATATCAGGACAAGGCCGCTGATAATATTCAGGACCTGGTCTTCCGGTTCATTTTGGTATTCAAGCAATCCAAACAACTCTCTACCGGCATGACCAGCGTTCTACACGGAAGTTGTCAGATGATATCTCGGTGGATGAATTGCAACTCTTGTGGAATTCAAAGTTCGGAGGAATGCTGTAAGATGTTGATTGTTCTCTTTGGCTACTTATCCCAGGATGAGCAATATTTTGCTGGTGGGTATTTTGTCTCAGTTTTCCTAACATATAGCAGAGGTACCAACAGTGAACGACCTTGTCATCGAATGCCTGGCACTTATGAATGAACAGTCTACGCGCGAGGCTTGGGAGGCAGCCGTCCAGAATGACAAATTTGGCTTTCCTGAAGCTCTTGGTCAAAGTACAAATTTTATTGCCTTCCCCAGGAAGAAGCTAACAGGTTCAGGTTTCATGCAGGTAAAAACGTAGGTTCGGACTTGATAGGGAGTGTATCCGCAATATTATGATTTCGTTGGCACAGGACCAAATCGTGGCGTGATCTCCCAAAGTCCAAGGAGATTCATATGGCACAACTAATGCAGTTCCTTGTTGTTATGATGTCCAAAGGAATTCGACCATTGGATCTCGAGACATGGGTTGAATTTACGGAAACAGTCAAGGAACGAGTTCTCGAAATGCCTATGGATGGCCGAGGGTTCCTTTGCGAGACATTCCTGACGTGTCTCGCAACTGCAGGTTTGTTCGGGGTTAAACTTTCATTTAGCAAATCCGACGAGGCTGCCGACGAAGAGGCTATATGGCATCTTGGAATGTGTGGTGGAGATGCGAACCTCTTCCTGGCGTGTAAGTATGTCCGGTAATAGATCAAGGGCGTATCTGTCTCAATACGAGCTGTCTAGCTGCATTTTCTTTATACATCACTTCTGCAGGTGTCAGCGTCGAGCCGCTTGCCCACCTAGAGGGTCTGGAATACCTGGTAGATATTGCGCTACTGATATGCTCACGACATTATCCTTGCGAAGATGAACCCCTAGCATTGCTCATACTACCCACAGTGTGCAATGCATTGGCTCGCTTGTTAGGGACCGGTAAGCATGCATGGACGGCCAAGGAAAACGTTGAGGAGCGCTTTCCAGAGACGTGCACGAGGATGTCGGTGCTCGGTAGTGTTTTACGGTCGTTGACCTGTGAAGGAGATGTAATGTCTGATGAATACAACGCAATTCTGAGACGGAGGGTGGGGGGTATGTTGGAGGGGAAGCAGGATCATGAGCTGGTATTGTGTAGACGGGACGGGATCAGCCACTTGCTGTACGTAACCTTGGTGTGACGTTACAATCTAGTCACGTCACAGACAAGATTAGCGGGTACATTTCCCAGACGGCTATTGAACACACATCGCTCGTCGACGCCGCCGCCGTCGTCGTCGATGTCGATGTCGAACTCGTCGTCATTCGCGCTCACTTGTCGTCGCAGATCTCACTCAGCCTCGTCGCCCTCCCCATCCCCCGCACCTGCATCCCTCTGGCGTCCCGCCAACAAGCGAGCCCATTCCTCCCACCGCGACACACCCACGCTCCCGGACTCGCAGCGATGTCACCTCGACATCTGGAGGACCGGAAAGAGGGCCCGCAGAGACATTCACGTACGTATCTCTTTCTCTTCCTCTTCCTTTTGTTCACAACATGCCTCCTCTCCAGCCTGCTGGCCCCGCTCAAGCTACCCGCAGCTCCACGCCCACCTCCGCAGACAGTCGCTCTGCGAGCTCCAGCTCTTCTACTCCACACACCCCCCTCTTCCCCTCTTCGTCCACAGACTTCCTTCTCTTCTCCGCTCGCTCCCTCCACAGAGCCAATCTAATCGTTCCCAATCCCCATAGCCCCTCTTCCGCCGTGTCCTGCCTCCCCGATGACACATGCGATTCTTCCCAATCGGAGCTTGCCCGCCTTAGATCAGCCGCTTTTTCCGAGCTTCAGCGAACCGTCCAGGAGAATGGCGAGGGGTTCGTCAAGCGCATGCGTGAGTTCGAAGACTCGCGCTCTAAATCCGCCCAGCACTCCCGCATAAGTGGCGTCGAGAGGCGCCGTAGAAAGCGCTACTCGCCCAGCGTACCTATAACACGAACTTCCAGAAAATACACCGTATCGGACGACGACGACGACGTCTTGATTCTTCCCAGCGCTCTCGGTACCGAATCGCTTCATCCAAGACAAAAGCGTTCATCTAGTCTGGGAGCAATGGATGATAGTGACTTCCAGCTGCACATCGAACCCACCTCATCCGGTCGGCTCTCCCCCATCTCTAGTATCTTCCAACCCAACATATTCACTCATCATGCATCCCACGTTCACCCTAGGGCCCACAATCAGTCAACACAACCATCCACCTCATTCAGCACGTCTTTTGACTTCACAAATTCTCTTCATATCAATACATTCAAACCAACCCTGTCTCATTCTTCCTCTGACTCTCTCGCGTCATCCGTGGATGTCTTTCTGCCAAGCTCGTATGAAGAGCACGCCCGCTGTCTCTCATCTTCGCCCATGGCCTCCCCGCCACAGTCTCCCCGTCATCCGCCCCTCGGACCTGCTGTGAGCACTGCCTCTAACGCGGAAAAGGCGATAGCAGCCCTTGCTTTAGCAATGGCGAATGGTGCTGGCGGCCTTGAAGACTACGAGGCAGTTAGAGCATTGAATGTTTCGTCTGGAGACGAATCGCAAGTTGGAGAGCTGTGGCATTGAATGCTCTTGAACCTGCGGGTCTATCGCCGAAATGGAAACCGTAGTTGTTCACCTACTCCCTAGCCTTTCTCTGAGCATCCTCTCTTTTTTTTTATTTTTAACGATCGAACGGGCACTTGTCATGGACCCAAGAAAACCCGAGTATTTCTATGCTGCGTTAATATCAAGCATCGTTGCCAGAAGCCGTTGTCGATACCACCACGAGAACTTTTGGTTCTTTCCCTTGAAATCATTCCTGGGGCTGCAAAGCGAATAAATTACTGTGTAGAATGCTTTTTTTCTTTTTTCTTTCGATATGTCCAAGGAACCTTTCTGTATGTATCATAACCTGCATACATGTTGTAATTTGGATAGGGGAAATTTAAGCTAAACCTTGCAAGTTGATTCAATCTTATCTACCAAGACATTCTAAAACTAGAACGGTATTCAAGTCCTCGCCAGCATAATTACATACACGTCGATTGCATTTCCCAGAGCGCCCGCTAGCCCGTATTACTGAAAAGTTCAATCGTTTGCTCCAGCCAGGTACGTTTGCCTTTTCTCCAACTCTGTCCGCAAGCCTTCCATAATTTTCTCAGCAGACATGCGCCGGCTCAATTCTATCTGATAAAGTTCTTCTGCCCTTCGACGGGCTCGTACTTCGATCCCTAATTGCTCCTTCATCCCTTGATATGAACGGATAAAGTCAGTTACCAGGGTGCCAAGGACAACCACTTACCAGAAATAAGCTTCCCGAGACCAGGTGGTACATAGAGCTGGGACGCGACGGGCATCCAAGGCAAGGTAAGGGTTTCCGGAATGTCAAGCATACAGAACTCTTCGTGAGAATCAAGGTACATGGCACTGTCATCAAAAGAATGCATGGATCCGGAACTATCCCTTGTCGAGCTATTGACGTTCACAGCCTCTGCCTCATTGACGGGTGTTCCTGTTCGTTTTGTGTATCTGATGCGAACATAACCCTGCCGTGAGGACGAAGTAGTCGGCTGAGAGGACTCGGGGAGATGTAGCGAATCAGTATTGCATGTAATTCCTGGGACGCCATCGCTGGGAGTGTCCTCATCTATATGGGGTTCGAGAATTGATGATGATGGGGTTTCAATCGCTATTTCGGGAACAATGAGCTGCTCAACTTCGCCATCCAGAGGTAGTGAGGCTCCGTGATCCAAGATTTTCTCTGAGGTACCCGAATGTCTGGCCAGGGCATCCCTGAAACCTTTTCCAGCAGAAGAACCCTTTGGGAAAACATCTTGCATTGTTTCTTGAGAGGGAATATTGACAACAGACGACAAGCTTTTCACTGGCACAAGCTCGGGGTCAGGGGTACTGCTTCGAGTCATCATCCCGAGTTGAATTGATGGAAACTTATCGCCTTTCCTAATATTGCGCAGATGGTCGATGCAGGCGTTTCTGTCTATCCCCGAAAGTGGAAGAGTACCTTGAGATTGGCGTAGTCGGGCCCATTCCTCTATCAAATCTCTCTTCGCATTCTCGTCTGTAAGGTCGACGGTCCTTCTTCTGCTCCCCTTGGTTTTTTTGTCCGACCGTGAACCAGCTGTCACGTCCGAGGTGGACAACACAGAAGAGCCAACAGGTGGCTCGCCCAGCAAGTTCTCGACGCCATCTGGACCAGCTAGATGGGTATAAATATCCGAGCTTCGGCTGTTGATGAGAGGTTGGATCTTCCTTGCTAGTCGGGCGGAAAATCGTGAGGGTGGAACTTGCTCCATATCTGTTGCAGGTGAACCGGCCCTCGACTGAGAACGCCTACGTGATCGTAGTTGCGTGGAGAGCTGGGATGATCTGGGAGCAGGGGGAGTAGACGACGATCTCTTGCGTCTCTTCCACATACGTTGTTCGCTGGCATTAGCAACGAATTCCGCCATTGTGACCGAGCTGCCGATTATGCAATCCGCTTGGGAGGTAGTACGAGATGAAGGGTCACGCTTGCGTCCACCAGCCATGGGTTGAGGTAGACTGTTAATCAAGTCATGACTGTACCGTGCATCCTCACTAATGACGATGCTTGATGATGTGACATCCAAGGACGGGAGCGCTGTAGATCATCAAAGGTCACCGTACGAACTCCCTGGAAGTATGTGCTCACTCTGCTTCCTCGATTGCAAAGACTCTGCGGCGATAGTGAACGTCGACTCGTGAAATAGCAAGCTGGCGATTTACCTAGCTTAGGACTTCTCCCTAGACTTTGGTGTGTGACAGTTCGTTCTGCAGGCAAGTCCAGTGAATGGTCCCGAGCAAAAGGTAGTTGGCTGACCTGTCGAAGGGTCAACCCGATCTTGCATGGTTGCCATGTAAAAGAACATGTGCACATGGGTGAACGTAGCAACATTGCTACATACATTACATTACGTTTAGTATGTACATTTATCACATCTACGCAAGGCGTTAGCTACAGGGCGGAACCCAACACCTTCACGGCGAGTGCACGAAGAATCTAGGAAAATGTTCCAGTCATTAGCGACAAGCGATTATACCGTAGACACACCTCTGCCTTTTGGGTCGCTCCAAGCTCCGAGAATACTGCAGCAACACTCTTGCCTTTGGCGTCCCGTATGGCACCTATTCGGCCACCAGCGAAAGCACCTAGCGCAAGGCCCGGAACGTTGGCCACGATAAAGCCTAGACCTGCCAACAAGGTGAAGAGGTACTCATATTTTGGGCGAAGTTGGCTAACCTCCACCGCATGCAACACCGAGGTAAGACCACCAATGTGTGTGTCGTTCTACTTCAGGGCGAAGGAGCTTGGTTGGGTTGAGCCAACCGCCAAGAGGAATCCTCAAATAGAACTCATACCTCGTCAAAAACGTCAGCAAACACGTTCCCTGCATCGGGTCGCTGTTCGTGCCTATCCTTTTTGGTCGCATTGTCCGTAGGTGTACCAAACATACTGGCGAACTGGCGGAAGAAATTCGATGAAGTCTTGGGATCGGCGCTCTTGTCTGTCTGAGATTTTGATGAATAGAGAGTATCATACTCCCTCCTTCTAGCAGGGTCCGAGAGGACGTAGTATGCATCTGCGACTGCCTAGAGACGGTGGAATGGAATGAGCCGAGCTGATATGATTCCTCAAGAACAAGAGAGTACCTGGAACTTCTCTGTAGCAACTTTCTTCTCAGCATCTGTTGCGTTCGTTAATCTGTCAGGATGTGTCCTAGGGCGTGGCGAATTCGGCATGTAAGTTGTACACACTCAAAGTTTGCGCTGCAGTGTCTGTCACCTCAGAGATTCTCTCCTGTATGCCTGCCTAATCTCCTCTGCAGATGCCGATTTCTGGATGGCAAGGATGCTGTAATAGTCGGGAAACGCGGACATGTTGGAGGTGTAAAGGAGAACGTGCACGTCGCAGCATGCTAACCAGACTGGCGTAGTATGTCGATCGAAATAGGAAGGACACACAGCACTCCCTAACGAAAACACACGATCGCTCGAAAGACAGCGCTCTGCGGTTAATTGATAAAGATGTACAGGAAAATGGGTCAGCCTACTCATCCACCACTACCCGTACCTGCAACACGCCAGGGTCCCGGTCCCCATGTGACTGTATACTAAGTGGTAGAGGTCCTGGCCGTACAAAAGCTCTTTCGCTGACACCTTGATGGGCTTCCTCAGTCATGTGGTAACCAGTCTCTCGCATGAGCTGTGGTCTACTTCGTAACGAGCGAGGAGCGAAGGGTGAGTGCTTGGCAAGAGCGGGAAATGCTGGCAATCCTCCAGGCCGCGGCGGCGCAGGTAGTGTGCGTGGAGGAAGCTTCTCTACTCCCGGATTAGTTTGGTTGCACCTGACATTCGAGTTGTTCTCTGTGGACCGGCAAGGCTTCTCTTGATCACTCTGGGCAGACTCGGTCATCGCTAGACCTCTCGGGACATCAGATATCCTTATCACTACCAGAATCGGCAATCAACCTACCACCAATGAATGAAGTCACATTGTAGTGCATTCCCCCTGAATCAGAAGAAGGCTTCCTGACTTCTGTTACAACCGGTTCGCTCTCTTCTTCAAGAGGAGAGTTTGGAATGCTATCAGAGCGTGGAGAACTTGGGATGTCAACTAAAGCCGCTGGGGTCTTGTAAGGAACCAAAGCCTCCTTGTCTTGAATAAGAGTCGACAGGGTAGCAGCAGAGAGAACACGTCTACCTCCTCGAACACGACCAATTGGCGTCGAGCGAGACGAAGGGAGTGATGGAACTGGGCTTGTCAGCCAAGGAGGAATAGGGAAACTGCTCAAGGAGACGTCTGATGATACGGTTCTTTGGCCGATGGAAGAAGAACGAGTCAACTCCACGCTGTTAGGGTTTGTGGTGGAGTTAGAACTGGTAGACCTCTTTGCTGAGAACAATCTGAGCGCCTCTATGCTTTGGTCCAGCTGGCTCTGTTGTCTTAGAAGCTCGTCTAACGACATCTGCGATTCAGAAGCGCTTGCAAGCGATTGACCACTGCAAAAACCGTAAACAGGAGAAGCTTCCGGGGTCGCTGCCATACTTCCAGTATGCTTTGTCCGGGAGATTGTCAAAGGAGTAGACGAAACCTGGACCGAGCTTGCTCTAGCTTGTGGTGGATTCATAAGTCGCGAAGTGTTTGTCCAAGAAGGGCGTAGAGTTGGAGTGCCTTGAAAAGCGTCTTCCATAGATCGCGCACCTGCTGATTGAGCATCTAAAGCAGAAATGATAGATATACGACTGGCAGATGCATCGGGTGCAAAATCTGTCCATTCTTTGGGTTCTTGCGTCAACGACACGATGCTGGCTCGCAGTTCCGTGTCTATGTTGCCAGTGTACGGAGGATCCACCTTCACTCTCTCAGCGTTCCAGAGCTTAGCCTCATCATCCTCGTAGCGCAAACGGTTCCTCGAGACCCTGGAAGACAACCACGACGATACACGGTTTAATGAACGACGCACTGAACGTGGGAATACCTCCCTAGCTGGTTGCTTGTTTGGGAATGTACTCCCAAGGATCATGGACATTCGTGGTGTCTCGATGACTGGTGGGGTGATCCTGAAGGTGGACCCACGAACTGGTTCGGGGAGTGTAAAAACCATGTCTTTTTCTTGTTTACTCTGGGATGAGATGGTGGAAAGGAGGACATTGCGATGTCTGAGAAACGCAATAATCATGACAAATACGACAGCAATATAGATCTCGAGGGCTTGAAGTAGGCGACCGATAGTTGATTCAGTGAAAGCGACTGGGGAAGAGGTAAGATCCATTGAAAGAGAATGGCTATCATCACCCACAGCTAAGAAGATTCCCTACGCCAATGACGATGTTGACAAGAAGCCCAGAAATCGGCACAAGACACTCTCTGAACGCGTACACTGGTGTGTTGTCGGGTAAATTGAGAGTGAGAGTGTTTAGCAGAAGCTTTAGGAGCAGCAGGAAAGAGACAAGCAGCTCTAATGCAGTGTCACTGGCATAGATATTACTATATTGATGGAATCGAGGGTCCACACGCCATACGATTTGCAGCGCCGCGATGGATACAATGGCTGCGAGCAAGCCAACCCCAAGTAGTTTGCCTGGTAAACCCCAACGAATCCAACTTCCGCTGTGAAGTTCGCGGGAGGATTCAAAGGCAAGAAACTTGATTCTTGACGTAGAATGTGCAGACGGAAATTTGCGGGGGGGCTCGGCGACATATGACCAATAGAAAAGGAAACGAAACCCGGTGGATAACGCGAGCAAGACTTCCCTCGCTCTTAAGCCAGGTTCGCTGGCCATATTCATGACTAGCCCATCAGCAAGGGTTTTGCCTAAATCCAGTACTACACCGGTGAAGGCCAGCAAGGCGGACGACAAAAGCCAGATTGTTGAGCTAGGGGGAAGGAAGGGAATAGGAATAAGACCAAATACAATATTACGGCACCCACAGGGATATTCTTCGGAAAGCGAGAAACAGTGGTGAGACACCCAGCACGAAGATCCCCACAGATATGAAAGGAATGTCTGAGAGCAATTGCGAGACCTACTACCGTTAGTCTGGGCTACGATAACGTAGCATTGCACTGACCTCGCAATTGTTGCTCCACGAGAGAGGGTAGGCGAAGTGATACCAGCTGGTCACGGAACTACAAGCAAGTAAAGGGTTAATTTCCATAAGGGAGAATGGTGCAAGGGAAATATGTCCTCAAAGAATCGAACGAGTTAGTAGAGGGAAGAGCTGTTGGGATGTGAAATGAGCGACACGGCTTAGCTGTAAAACTGGGGGGTCTGATGGCGGCCACCAGGGACCAAGTGAGACCCAAGTTTAGCCCAGGATGGTGTGAAGGAGTACGGCGAGGGTCTCGCCGCGCACTGAAAGGGAGAGAAAGGGAGAGAAAGGGAGGTGATGTCCACGGGAGCATATGATTGTATCGTCGTCAAGGATTCTGACAGGACAACGGATCTGCACTACGATATGTTCGGATCGAGGGTTGGTTGACGACACAATCTCAAACCAAATCTTGACAAGACTGCATGGATACATGGGAACCAAGAAACAAGAGAACCGTTCTGATTCAATCCACAAACTTCAATGTACCTCCTGTCATTTGTCGTACCAGGTACATTCCCCTCCCTTCATCAATCGATTTGCTGCTTCTTATCCCAATCACACTCTTCGGCCTAGCACGCGGTGTACCCAGTACCCCCAGCTGCTTTGTCGGACTCCCTGTCAACTGCTTGGTTGGACTTAGTCCCCCTCCCGTTAGTTGTCGTAGGATGGCCGGATCCGTCCCATGCCGTCCCGTAAACTGCCGCGCGATTGTTGTCGTGCCCGTCAACTGAGACGCAATAAATGGCCCACCCCTTGTGTTGCGGCCCGTATACGAAGGTACAATCGGTTTCTGTGGCGAGTCTACTTGGGAGTTTCGCAGATGCAAGGGGAGCAGCAGCTTGATCGGGCTGCTGTGAATGTAACGTAGAAATCAACGGTCCTAAGTGCTTACCAGACACTCCCTGCACCATACGTCACCTTGCACATCTCGCTTCGCAGCAGAATCTAATCTTTTACCACATCCTGGTTGTGATCTGTCTCGTCTGCCTTTTCCTGTGCCCTTTCTACCACAGATCAGACAAGTGGCGTGCCACCTTGATCCCTGAGGGCCAGGAACAACGCCCATCTCCATTGGAGAGACTGCTTTCTGACATCCGGGGCAAGTGGCCGAGCTACCAAAGCGAGAAGATGGTGACGACATCGACGGCACCGAAGGGGATGGTCGCTCGTATCGAGAAGATAAGTATGAGCTATTCCCGTATTGGAATGAACCTTTCATCTGGCTTGTCTCTGCGCTCCGCTTCGATATTGTCTGAATGGTGTTGGTGAGTGATACAAGAGGTGAATCGAGTATTGGGTCAAACGAAGTGGATTTGGTGGGACCTGTGTCAATTTCTGTTCTGGTTTGTGTCTTCTCCACTGGCGCGCACTGATTTATTCGTTTTAATGAATACTTACAGATCTCGTCTAATGTTGTGCCACTGACCTCTATATGACAAGCACCTCCTTCCCCGCGCACAAAGACCGCTTGGCCATTGGCCGTTTCTCTGAAGGGTCCATCACATAAGGCACATCGGAAACATTCTGTGTGATAGGTCTTGGGAGGCCCTGCTGTGCTGAGTTCCGGAACCGTAACAAACCGACTGCTTCCTCCTATGGCGAACAATGACCCGCCACATTTAGCGCACAGGGAGCCGGACGAGAGAGTGGCCGTCGGTATGGAAGACTTGTTGAGGAAATCCTTAGCTTTCGGGGTTGCAACGCCTGAGGCAGGACCTTCAAGTGTAACGTCTTTAGTTGGGGCCTGTCCTCTGATATTGTTACCAAAAGCATCTCGGGAATATACCTGGGGACTGAAAACCGGCGGTGTAGAAGGCCCTGATGACTGTGTTAGAGTGTCTGACATGTCTGGGATCAGATCCGGGGTAGAAGGCGCCCATGATAGTCGTGATGATCGCAAGCTGGAGGTGCTCACAGCGTGTTTTAATCCGGGGGAACCACTAATTCTAGATATACGAGGAATTCGCGATGGCGCAGACGCCGGCGAATTAGTGGCGGAGGCATCTGATAGCCAAACATGAGAAGAGATTGGGTCTGTAGATGACAAAGGTGGCGAAGAGACGTGATTCATAAAGCGATTTTTCATCTCTTCTATCGCATCGGAAGATGGCCTGATTGATATGGGAACAAGGTCTTGACGGCGGCTCGGAATATCCGCTTGGATTGTCTGACGGTGTATAGTTGTTCTCGTTTCGTCGAGAGCCTCGGAATCGATCCTAACGCCACTTGTATCAGGAGCGTAGTGGGAAGTGATCGATGTAGCCGATTTCTTCCTCTGTAAAATCTGATGTGGAAGTGGGTTCTCCTTGCCATCCTTGTTCAGATGCAAGGTAGAGGAAGATACATATGGAGAGGAATCACGCGGCGTACGATTGAGAACTGCATTCAGGCGTTGCGTGAGTTCTTCAAGAACAGGGCTTCCTTCCCTGCTCTTCATAATACCAAGCCTCTGGTCGAGGTCATCGATGGCGGGACTACCCCCCCGGCTCTTTGGATCCGCAAAATTAGTACTCGGCAGTCGCGTATCAGTTTTCTCCAAGCTGGGAAATGGATGAAACTTCTTTGGTGTGGTATTTTCCCTTGGAAGCGTGTCAAAGCAGTCGGCGCAGGAGGGTTGCCCTGATAAATCAACCATAGGAGTATCACCAATGTTCTTGTGACATTTTCCACATTTGAAACACTTCTTGTGCCAAACGCAGCCAGACGTTTCCACGAATCCTCCTTCGCTCTTCAAAATGAGGACGGGTCGACGGCAGACTGAACAGTCACCCTTCGAGCCGCCATTGATAATAAAACATGGTCGACACAAAAATCGATCAGATAACTCAGGTGTGGAAGGATCCGGAAAGATTGTCGCATCAGGTTGGAACTCGATCTGGCAGATGGCACAGGAGTATACTGCAAGAGACTCTTTGGGCTGTAGGACCGAGCCATACGCCTTGGAAAGCTCCGGGGCGTTCGGTACTCGCAAAATACCAGCCTCGGCGGCGAGAGTGGTTGGTAAGGGTGGGCTGGGCTCGTCAGTGTCGGACGATGACTCCTGCGGTGACAAAGGGCTTGCGACGGATTTAGTGTATGAAATGATGTGACTGGATATAGAAGGGGAAGAACGAGATAAACTTGGGCGAGGAAAATGGCCAGTAACAGAGTGTGGGGTATGCTGGTTGGAATCAACAACTTCAGTTCTTGGCCCAATTGATGCGACGTCGATCTGGATAGGTGAATGTGACGGAGACTTGTCTCTCGAGATATAAGTTTGCGACCACTTGTCAACTGTTTGATACTTGGACGATGACCACTGTAAGACAGGTGCTAAACTACCTCAGCTACGATGTCGAGACACCGATCAACGACAGACAAACCGACTGCAGTACCACCACATTTGCAACGCGTCCCAGTGACAATGTCACCACACCTGCGACAAAATCCCATCCGATTTGTTCTCGGTGGTGTGAGTTAGAAAGGGTATAGAATCCAAAATGGCTGTCTTGGAGGACGTTAGATCAAGAATTAAACAACACGAGGTCAATTGGAACATTGTTGGCAGCGTCGCAATCACGTGAGTCTTTCACGTTCGGTTAAGATAAGTACTTGGTACCATAATGGCAAGCAAATCGATCCAAATTCCATTCATTAAACCATAGTCGAGACGGATCATGAGTTCACAAGAAATCGAATCGCAGAGCACAATAGACGTGGTAGCAAAATATGCATCATGATGACTATCCTTCAGCAGCCTGACTTCTCATAGTTTCGCGGGTATGGCGGGTTGCCAATCCACACGTTCAACCTCAATTGATGACCTCAATAATATACTCTCGCATAACAATGTCCACGCACCATCTCGGGAGAAAGTTGGTCGATTGATCGAACACCAAGAGACTCCATACCGAACTTAATCTCACGCTGCAGGATTTGTACCAAATGAATGACGCCAACTTCGCCGTAAGCCTGAGAAATTATTAGCTGAACTCCGTGTTTCAGAAAATTGTCCCATATACACTTTGTGCGTAGAGAAAGGCTCTGCCAAGTCCAACAGCTTTTGCACCGAGACAGAGAGCCTTGAGCACATCTTATGGGAACATCAATTAGAGGCGATGAATTTAGTTACTGATTCACTAACCAGTTCCGCGGCGAATTCCGCCATCGATATAGACTGTAGTTGTTTCCTCAGGTGTGTTGAAAAAAGAAAACGCATCTTACGTGCCTTCAGTCTTCTCAAATATCTCAGGATGCTCCATGCGAAGTTTATGAAGTACTTCCAAGGGCGGAAGTGAGCTGTGTATCAATATGTAGCTGTGCATCCGTCAACGAACCTGGTTACTCACTAGTCGAGCTGACGACCTGAAACGGCGAATCGTAAGACATGTTCGCAGTGCGCAAGGATAAAACTTACCACCATGGTTCGACAACACAATGCCTTCGCAGCCAGCTTCCGCAGCAAGAATAGCATCCTTACTGGTGTTAGAACTTAGTAACCGTGAAACAGAAACGACGTCACCGCAACACATTGAACCCCTACATAAACTGTCAGCGTATGCGCTGAGAATAAGTAATTACTGCACCCTTAATAACTATGGGAAGTTTTGTAATGCTCCGCATCCAGGGAATGGTCTGGAGGTCGAATATGATATGGATCGAAAGGAATCACTCGAAAAACTTACCCTTTCCCAAGTAATATCTATATCATTATTGATGATGAGACTTCCAGCGGTGCCCAATATATCAACTTTGTCATTGTCGGAATCACATTGACGCTTGCCTTCCGGATTTTCAAAGTCCTCCAGGTAATGGGGGGCACGGGTATCTAATTCCCTGTTTGAAGGCACGAGCGCGTCAACTGTAAGGAAAATTGCTTTGTAACCCAGCGCTTCGACTTCCCGAATGCGCTTCGCGGCGGAGGCATCATTTTTGTGTTTGTACAACTGGAAGAATATGGGCTGATCGGGTGAGCCTCGGGCAGCAGCAATCCGGCCATAGGACACTGAAGAGTTGGTAGAAACCATTTGAATGATGCCAGTCTTGTAGGCGCCGCGCGTAAAATTGACTTCCCCTAGAGGATGACCTAGCTTAGCTAATGCAGAACCACTGATATACAGCGGTAAGGATGTTCTGTAGCCAAGCATTGTTGACGAGGTATCACAGCCAGAGACGGCCCTCATGACTCTAGGGTGAAAGAAGAAGCGGCTAAAAGCACGAGCGTTTTCTGTGTGTGCTTTTCTTACAGCTTCAGCGGCACAGGACGACTCAATAATTGGGACATACATATGGAATCATCAGCAGCAGACGCATAGTAAGCCAGAGCCTTGTAAGGAAGAAGTTTCTTGGCTGTATCCTAGCGGGAATGCCGGCATCAAAAGAACCAAAGTTTGATTGGACTGTATGCTGTACCTCCATGTCCTGAACGTTAATTATTCGGCTAAGAGAGGGTCTATTTTTTAGAGCCTCCTGCACTCGCAACTCATCCCTTGTCTGGGTCTGAGTTTCATCGGTCTGTCTCAGCTGAAGAATGGAGGCTCGGTCGAGATCGCCAAGGTGCTTTTCGGGAGCGATGTTCTTGCGGAGTGCATCGGAAGGATGGATCGGCGTATACACGGCAGTAGCATCCCGTCCACCAAAGTCCAGGATGACTTGCGGACCTCCGGGGTGATCCTGTAGGCAGTGAGGTGTGGGAGGGGAGGTTGGGTGGTGACTTACGAATAGAAAGTCAGTGACGTCGTACACTTTGTTGTTTATGATAACCCAACAGGAGCTACGTGGAGAACAGGTGAGTGTTTAGAGGAGTGAAGTGAAGTGACTGACATCGTAGTGTTGTGTTGGGCGACCTGTGCGAGATTGTAGGTGGACATGATGCCTCCAACACCCTCGTCCTCGTGGCCAAAACCTTGCTTTATTCAACGGCATAACCGGCCCGGACACAAACGTCATAAAGTCCTAATTTAGGGTCACGGAGTGCACGCTGATCATGTGACGTCGCGTTGTTTGGTTGGCTTTATTGTGTGTCTTACACTCAAACCACCATCACCACCATCGCCGGAGCGTCCAATGAGCCCGTTCCTAGGAAGGGAGGTCCTCGAGGCCATGAAACGTGCAGACATTCAGAAATTATGCAAGGTATTCACATTTTTTTCACCTCATTCATCCCTGATCTCATCCAAATATCATATAGGACTACGGCGTAAAGGCGAATCTCAAGACCGAGGCACTCATTGATCTTTTACTGGATGCTTCACGGTAAGGCTCTGCTCATATCTTTGTGTCGTGTCTCCTTACATTACGGTCGAGGCCGCAGGCACCACGGCACAATCCACCTCGAGCGCCCCGACCACCGTCAGCCAGGATACCAAGCCTTGTCGGAGCCAGACACAGGGGTCAATCGACTGGTTCTGTTATCATCCACGGCGCCGATGATGAAGCAGAACCCACCCTTCCTCAATGTCACCCTGAAACTAAGCCTTGCGAACCAGCTCCCCAGCGTACGAGGAAAGCGAAGCAATCTCAGTATAGACTTGGTGTGGGACGTCCAGTAATAGCAGGTGGATCTGGCGCTCGTGCCATCACTAAGTCCATTGATGTCTCGCGGACTCCGAAGAGAACGAGAAGTAACAAACCCGTAAAGCCATCTGAAGCGCCAATTACACAGGGTCAGAGGCAATGCTGTTTATCGGATTCTAAATGCTGAGGTCCTGTCAGAACCAGAACTCGGTGGCTTCATGGAGGCTTCATGTAGGTAATACAGTGTCTATAATAACTCCGAACTAACATTCAATATTCATCTTCGTTTCAGATTCTAATAAGAATCTGAACCATACGAGTGGTCAATCGCAACCGGATGTACATCTTGTGTCCGGGCCTGCAAGTAAGGCCTTGGACACTCTGATCGCCGAAGCGGTGAGTATTATCGCGGAGAAACCATATTTATATTGATTCTGTGAACAGCTTGCTCCCGTACAGGAGGAGCTGGACACTCACAAAGTGCAACTTACTGACTTAAAAGAAAAGGTCTCTTCTCTGATCGAGTCATTTGAGATAAAAATTCGGGATCTCACGTTGCAAGTCCAAGATCTTCGCGCACGAGCAAGGAATTCACCTTCCATGACGACAGTTCGCGAACATTCAGTTCGATTACCAGAGCCGCCTTCAACGCCAAAACGTGTTCGAACTCCTTATCTTAACTTTGCGTATGTTGACGTGCACTCTTTTTTTTCTCCGGTCTGAACAAAATACAGTCTCTCAGTCAACGAGGATTCGCGACCATCTGAAATTTCAAATGACCCCCTTAATCTGGAAACTCTTGCGCCGTCTGACTTGCGGTCTGTCGATGATGTAGAATATGCTAAGCAAACTGGTTTACTATTACCTGGCTTTGCGCACTCTGTATTGGGAAAACGACCTCGAGACTCAGTCGCACGCGATACATCTGGGGTCTTTGAACCCGTGCAAGAGGGCGTGGAGATGGAGCCGGAAAGTGCAGTTGATGGACTAGCTGCCAAACGGCCGAAGTTTCATGAACCAGAAGACAAGAGGAGGGAGATGTCGTTAGCTCCAGAACCCCCCGGAGTTGGGCCCTCTGATACCTCACAATCTTCCAGGCTGGGCGGTGGCCCGGTTTTTTCTATTTTCTCTGAACTGGAAGATTCGCTACCTCCGATCGAGCGCCCCCCAAACTTTTATGGGCCAAGTTCTCCTCCCCTTATGGGTGCACCAGCAACCAGTTCTGCGAACAATGTTGAGAACCAAAATCCGTTCAGCTTTTCATTTGTGCCGATTACCTCAACCCCCGCCCAAGTTGTGTATCCCCTAACGATGGGGACTTTTCCTCATCCGGAACCTCCTACATCCCCTTCGCCAGCAGCAAATCCCGATCGCCCAGGCAGTCGTCACTCTGATAGGCTTGGGACGTTTGGAATGCCACGATCAAGCTCGAGAGCGAGTGGACGTGCTACCTCGGGGGGTTCTCTGGGAAGAGGGGAAGCTGGAGGGTCAGGCCTCCAAAGGGTTCCTTCTAGCAATGAAATTGCATCGGGCCTCGGCTTGACGGCTATTAAAACATCAGCCACTGAACAAGGTACTCCTGCCCCCCCGGCGAAGCGTACGATGTATGGGACGGAGTTAGAGGGTGATACGAGATTTGGAGATTTTGGTGTAGAGGGCGTCGCATCAGGGTTTTGGGCAGGTGGGAGGTTTTGAGGGTGACTATTGCTTACCTTGAATCTGTTTGACATAATTTTGACTAATGTCGTTAAGTATACCATTTAGGTTTCATTCTCTAGTAGACCTTACTCTGCTGCTGACTTTCAGACGGTACTGATGATAATGTACACTACGCCGGTTCTGGCCGATTGACTGTAACCATTCACCAGATTGAGGGAGCGAGGGACTGGATCTCGTTGAATATAAGTTCCTGATGGTCGACTTGCGTCAAGTGCTCGGACATAATGTTATCGTGACACCCAGCTGCATACCTTTAAATTCAGTTGACTTGGTACCGACCTTGTTTCCAAGCAAAGAATATCTGCCATGAGCACAAAACCGACGATTTGACGTCACGCTCGCCATGCTCACAGCCAAAATCAGCTAGTTTGGATCCAGGGATGTAATACTTGGTTCGTCCTTAGGATCATGCTGAGATCGTTCTGATTCGTGGGCTCCGTCAGCAATGACTTTGCAATCCACAAGCCCAACTAGACGCACATGTGTTGAAACGTAAGAATACTCCAGAGCCCTATCAACGGCCAGGCACTTCCTTAGATCGAACGTTGAGTTAACTACCAGTGGTTAGCATTCCCAGCTAGAAAGCGATGTATTTGACTGGCGTTTTCGCATCGATAGCATCCGCCGAAGATGTTTACATAAACGATTTTCGCTGGTGGTGGAGGCGCTGAGATGTAATCTCTGGATCGCATGTACCTGATGGAATAAAACTCGTCTGGTGTCAGCATACCTGTCCAATCACATTGTCTGGGGTGCATAGTACATTTTTAAGTTGCGATGTGGAATAGACATCTAGAATGAGGTCGAGTTGATGTCTGTCATTCCGCTAGGCTGGAAAGAGGTGTTTCCGACCAAGTAACTTGGCCAAAACACAGCCCACAGATATTAAGGACATTTCGATCTTGCAATCATCATACTTTGGTGTACATCTTAAACGAAAGCATGGTTTCGGCTGCCTAGCACCAGCGTATTGTGATGTACTTGGTCCGATCAGTCCTGCAGCGACCCCTAATTTCCTTGCTTGGGGAGCATTCGAACTTGAATTAATGCTTCGGGGCAGATCACAGACTTTTAAGTCGCAGTTCGTATTTAAGAGCAAGTTGACAGGTTTGAAATCGCGGTGGATGATATCTGCGCTGTGGATGGACTTGAGAGCTTGGAGAAGCTGGTAGGTGAAATCCAGTATTGAGATGAATTCAAGTGGCTGTAACTTTTCAGCACATACTACATCGGGTTCTGCGTCGCGTTAATAGGTTTCTCCGCTGTGTGTACTATGGCCGTTTGGAAAGAGCTCATTGTGGGTTGAAGGGCTCAAAGACAAAAGGAGTGGCATATGGAAGGGGGGCCTCTTTGTTAATTGTTTGAAAGGTTTATGTGGTCCAAGGTAAATGATCAATGTAGATCTGATGGTGACACACAGGCGCCACCCAAAGATATGAATCAAGACCATGTATAACTTCTTTTCGGTCCAGAGTGCACTTCAAGCAATCAAGGGTTACCTTATGCGATATTTTCTGCAGCTTCCCTTGCCTTTTTTTCTTTCTTCAAACGTTTTCTCTCTCTCCGAGCTTCGTCGTCTTCACCACCCTCTGCTTCCTTCTTTTCCTTCTTCCGTTTCTTTTTCCCACCGCCATCCGCCCCTTCACCTCCTGCACCGTCCATAGTCACGGGAGCACCAGCACTCGCTTCTGCACCTTCCGGTTTGCGCTTGCGTTTCTTTTCTTTCTTCTTCTGTGGGGAACTTGACGTATCTTCCGAAACTAGGGGCGCCGGCTTCTCGGAGGCAGCAGCTACCACTGCGGGTGCGGGTGTAGTTGCAACAAGGGGCTGCTGATAAGTTTTCAATATCTGGCCCCATGAACTGACGATGCTTTGCTCACCTCCCGACTGTAATCAACGTAGTCACGGCTCCACTCGGTAGGAGTAACGCCATCAATTTTTTCTCCGTGTTTTCCAAGCTTTCCATCCTTGACTAGTTTCTTTTTTTGCAGTGCCATTGGACCGAGGCCCCAGCGGCGGGGGTAAGTATCTCGTTCCATGATGCAACGTTTTACTTTTGCGACGACACCGTGATCACACGTTGCGAGTTCGACTGTGGACATTTGAGCGATCGCGAGGGCAATAGCTTCTCCTATTCAAGTGTCATTATATGCTTGATTATGCGATAATCGGACACTACCTTTGGTGGTCATGAGGACGACGTCTTCATTCACCGATATGTCGGCCTCGTACCGAAGAAGGCCAGGTATCATGAGTTTCGCCCCGTAGCATACCGCATTGACCGCACTGTCTTTGACGACAATACGCTTATAACCAACCAGTAAGCTCTCGAGGGGCCGGATGACTCGGCGAAGGTAAGACTCTATGTGGTGTCAACTCGGCCAAAGCTGTAGAACAAGGATTGGTGCCCACCATCCCGGGTGTTATCATACATCCACTGAGCATCTAGCACGTCGTGCATAGTCACAATATCATCATTTTCCGACATGGCACCGCTTCGTACTCGTCGTAACTCCTGCATATGACCACCAACACCTAGCAATAGACCGAGGTGGACGCATAGCGTTCGAATATAGGTGCCCGCCTCGCAAGACACCCAGAATACGGCAAGATTACGCTTGTCATCGAATTCCAGGAGCTTGGATTCATAAATGGTACGTATCCGCAGTTGACGTTTGACAGCGGAAATAAGGGGAGGTCGTTGAAAAAGTGCACCGGTCAGGGTCTGAAGTGCGCGCGGAAGGGCAGTGGGGTTCGAGAGGCTCGAATGTAATCGCAAAACACAAACATACTCTTTGCCTGAGAAGCAGTCAGTCGTTGTCCAGGGCCAAAGTGATGCATGCAGACCTGCTCCCTGTTGGGATTTGACGAGACGCGTCGCCCGATCGATACAGACGATCAGACAGCCGGTCACCTTGGGGTCTAGCGTTCCGCTGTGGCCCGTTTTTTCCACGCGCAATATCCGCCTGAGCCAAGCGACGACTTCGTGCGAGGAAGGGTTCGATGGCTTGTCTAGGTTAATGACGCCAGACCTGTGCAGAATGAGATGTGAACAGAGAGACGTGTGGAGAACAAGTACTTTATGTAGTTGGTGATATCACGTTTGAGAGGACTGCTGCCCGGTGGAATGGGGGTAAAATGGCTTGAACGGATGAGTAGCTTGTCATAATTTTTGAGTAGCAAAGGCCACTGGGAAGTGTCAAGTTTAGGCTGTGATGACTCGGACTGGATAGCGTAGTCGCCCTCTTTCTGAGCAGAGGCGACCTCATCCCGCGTGAGCGACTCAGACATGATCAGGTGCAAGGTATCGTGGGAATACAACTGTATAGTCTTATGTAATGTCATCAAAGCCAAATTACACTCTCACTAATCATCACTTTCTCCTCCTCCACCATCCATCCTCAGTTCGACATGGTCAGTCCGGGCAACGCTTTGCTGAGTACCCTTCTCAGTAGGCTTATGTCCCGTTGATTTAGCCGGCACAAGTAAAGACATCGTCCACGAAGCACAAGTTTGTCATCGACTACTCCCGCCCAGCCGCAGACGGCGTCTTTGACGGCACCGACTTTGAAAAATTCCTTCATGACCGCATCAAGGTCGAGGGGAAGACGGGGCAACTCGGTGACAACGTCAAAATAACACGCGATGGTATGGTAGCTTATTATCTTCCTCACCTGCTGAGTCCTCCGTAGCAAGCAATAAAATCATTGTCACGTCCAATGTTTCATTTTCAAAGCGATATCTCAAATACCTGACCAAAAAGTTTTTGAAGAAAAACACGCTGCGCGACTGGATTCGTGTCGTGGCATCCTCAAAAGACGTTTATCAACTCCGATTCTATAATATTGCGTATGTGCTTACTCACCCTTCTCTTACGGTCTCTATTCACAGTCATGAATGTGCAGCCGTGACGGTGATGACGAAGACGAAGAGTGACCCTATGTCGTGCACTTCTACCTTGCTTGTTGCGCATTTTTGCACGTCATACAATATAGGCTCAATGGGTCTGCACACGAGTTCACCATACGTGCCAGTTTTAACGAGGCACTATTATTGTCTATCAACTAGTACGGCCGTCCGAATCATTTAGATATCATCTTCGTGCTTGCGGACTGATTAATCTCGGTCTCCGCCTTTATCCTACCCAACGCAGCCATCGCAAGCTTGTGCCATTGCAAATGCGACTCTGTCAATGGTTTTCCCCGGAATTGCTGCGCTAAAATATTGCTCAGCTGAGTCCGCAGAATTTTCATACCCATATTAGCTCTAGGCGTGAGTCGATATTTGATCTTTCGGTCAACGATCGCTGTATTCGACATGAGCTATGGACTTTCCTCAGTGAATGTGCATCTCAGAGAGCGACAGGGATAGACCTTGATGTCGCATTCGCCGCACAACAAGAGTATGGCTAAGTCATCGACTGGCGCAGTCTTCCAAGCATATAACTTTTTGGACCGTCTAAACTTTTGTGAGCGCGAATCTGTTTATATAACACTTATGTCACGACATACATGAGTGTGAAATAGACCAAGTGATTGACAGCCATCTCCATTGGTTTTCTCCGAAAATTGACAGAAGAGGGATGGAAAAAGGCTAGTTGATTGTTTGAAATTGTGTGCATTTGCAGTCCGTTCGTAGGTTCAACGCAAAGGAGCTTTGGGTACAGCCCGGAGAGCAGTGCTGCATTGACGATAGCAAGATTCTTGCTGTTGCTGTCCAACTCGGGTGGTACGTTAACAAACCGATATCGATTACGTCCAAACCGAGCACTGGCCGGAAAATAAGCCACCCCGCCATTAAACGGTGTCCAAAACTTACCGGTTCAGTTCCTTTACAAATTCCCTATCCACACGAACAAAAGAAGAATCGACCAGATAACTAGAGCAAGGCGATCAGATGCATGGATTCTATTGATGCAGACTACCAACCCGAGGAATTGCTGGCGTAGCTCCTCGATTTGCAAGAGGTTTTCGTGACTGAGGAAATTCTTCCGACAGAACTTGTGGGCAATTCCTTGATTGGCGGATCTTCGCCATGCTGCAAATGCAGAATGAATTGTCAAAAAGTCTGAATCATCTGCGCATTTTTCCACGTTGGACCGGTGGGAGGTTAGATCATTATATCACCCACTATTGCGGAACGTGTTCCTTGCACGGTCAGCCTCTTCCTCCATACCAAGTGGAGTCACAAAGGGTGATTTTGAACTCAATGCTGCCGCAATAGTTAAGGCAGGATCAAGACAACGAAACACCACAGCTATCAAGAGAAGTTTTCCAAGGTGAACATCAGTCGGTAGTTTGCTAAGCAATCGACCCATAGGAGTAATTTCCTCCGCGGGTGTCAGAGCCCGCACCTGAACATGCTCAGTTCCAAGTGTAGATTGCGTCAGAATCATCATACCTCTACCAAGGCCGCAACAGCTCTCTGAACATTTATCGACGTAGGAGGATCCAGCGCGTGGCAAAGGACATCCTCGATCGACTCGCCAATCTTCACCTTTATGGTCTTGATGCGTAAGGCGAGGTCTGATAAACTTAGTCGCATCATTTCTGGAAGAGGATGTTCAGCAAGCTGTCATGCTTGTCAGGTCACGTCTCGTCGAAATAATAGATACACTTGCTAGGTCATCGTGACGCCGTTTGCTAAATAGATGATAGCATATCCCATTCTGAACCCGGCCCGCTCGCCCTCTTCGCTGGGTAGCGTTGCTCTTGGCAACAAATGTGTCTACCAAGCGGCTCAGTTGACGCTTTTCGTCGAACCTGAGTGGCAATGAGTGCCATCACAAAGCAGTATACGATCGGACACTACATGATCTCTCGCTGTTTCCCGGTATCAATAACGCAAGTGATATCAGGAATTGTGATGCCTGTCTCGGCAATGTTTGTTGCTGCAAAGGGGAGAATCAAATTGGCCTTCGTCACAACGACGCATTAGATATATACCGATGACTATCTTCCTCACTCCGGTAGGAGGGACGTCGAAAACAGCAGTTTGATCCTCACTTGAAAGAGTAGAATGTAGTGGGTAGACGCGGAAAAGATGTTCCTGTCCAAAAAATGGATGATCAGACAGAAGCTCGCTCATGCGACGGATTTCAGCGAGCCCGGGCATAAAAATCAAGACTGCAGAGGAAAACGAAGCGAGAGATGGGTCCCTGAGGCATAGGTGCTCGAGTAGTCGGAGGATCAGATCATAAGGAATGACACGCTCGTCAAGGAGCTCGACAGTGCGTTCCGTCATTGGGGAGGAGCGCTTTTCCAGTTCAATCGGCACTTTGATACTAGGTTCGCCTGCTATCACAGTCATGTCATCCTCTTCATCGATCACTGTGGACTCGTCCCAATCTACACGGTTCTGGCGCTGACTGCATTTGCTTTGCCCTAGAGGAAAATATTACTGGGATTCTTATCCTATTATTAAAGGTTGGTGAAACTCACCTCGCTTCGCATAGAGAGAGTCTTCTGGTATCGACCAACCAGTGTGCTCAATGGCATCCTCGAGGTAAAAGACATCCACAGGAAAGGTCCGACCCGGAACATGAATTATGGGGCAGCCTCCGAAAAAACTTGATATCTTGTCTGAATTTACTGTTGCGGACATGAGTACTACCCTGTGTAGTCCTGAGTTTTGAACAGCACAGGAAACACGACCCTGGTACCTCAAATCCGGGCGCTGTGGCAACAATGACTTGAGTACAACGAGAAGGAAATCCGATTCGATAGTGCGTTCATGAATTTCGTCGATAATTAGGTGCTGATGTGGACCATTATAACGACCTTCACTGGATGACCTAAAAGGGGACAGATCCCGCTTACCGTTACCTCGTCGAATGCTGTACCATGTTCGTCACATCCAGAGCCACGTTCTAGCATCCTCAATGCAATGCCAGTGGTGATGTAGGTAAGGCGTGTATTTTTTGTGGTGTTGCTTTCCAAACGGATTGCGTATCCAACCAGAGAACTCGGAGTCCCAACTGCCCCCGGGAGATCTCCTAATTCACGCGAAACTCGTTGCGCAAGCGACACCGCAGAAATGCGGCGGGGCTCCGTGCAATATATATTGCAAAAATTTCCCCGTGAGAGCTGATCTTCGAGGACAAAACCGGGAACTTGAGTGGATTTCCCACTATGATGAGCGTCAATGATAACTTAAGATATTCGACATTCGTGCCCACCATCCCGTCTCACCGCAGAGCACGAGGACCTGAGCGTTTTCCAACGTCGAAATGATGTCTTCTCGGTATTTTGCTATTGGCAGGGTGTTTCGGTGCATCTAGCATATTTTGTGCACTCTTGCTTCGCAAGATAAAATAATGATGACTGACCAACATCTCTTGGTAAGCTGGCCTTGACTGGCGTGCTCGGAGGTCTGCGATGAGCCGTTCACGACTCACCTCGACGCTCCGGGAAGGAACCGGCATTTGAGAAGTGCCTTGGGTCGTAAAAATCGACCCAGGAGTTACTTCTTTTGTCTAAATCGAATTCAATGACAAACGCTCGAGTTGAAAGCAATAACTCACGTCTCGACCGGTGACCATCTTTTGATCGATGATGTTCCATAGTTTTCTCCAAATTTCTCGATTAATATCACCATCCTTGATTTTTCTCTCTGCTTCTAGTTCGTCCCACAAATCTCTGAAAACTGGAGGAAACAGTCTAAAGAACGTGTTACCGATAGGGCTGCTCATTGAACCAGCAGCGAAACCTTCAGTAGGAGGGAACGATAGCCCATAGAGCGCGACAGTAGCAACATAGTTTTCTGCCTGTGACTGTTCACGACATGCAATGTCTTCCATCCTCCACTCGTCCACCTTGCGGCCACTCCACAGCACCCGGACGCCAGAGCGCTTCGCACGGCTACCACCGGATAGACTATTAAATGTGACTGCAGCGTATCGGTCAACCTTGGACACGTATTCCAGGAGTATAGCCTGCGGTAACCTTTCTCGACTTTGTTTGTGGAATGACATATCTTTGACGGAAATCAGTGTTCCTCGAGGACCTTCGATCTCGGTTGGGGCATCTAGAATATCAAGTAGCCCTGCAAAAGATTCGTCATCCTCTTCGTCAAATAGGTCGGGCTGTAGTTCTCTCGGTGGCGCAGCGCTAGTCATCGGGGCATCGGTGTGTTTTGGGCTTTCCGGTGGTGCGTCTAGCAATCCGCGAAGTGTTGCTTGAAGGAATTGGGTATTTGCTTTCTCGAGTGCAGAATGGAACAGCCGTTCGGCATCCCCCTCATGGAAGAAGTAATGTGACTTTGCACTTCGTATTTTTTCCTCTAAAACACTTGCGATGCTGGATTTTTGTTGCTGGGCCGTACTACTCGACTTGAGGGCTGCAAGTTGCAATTTTATTCGAGCATATTCAAGGTTGGGATCGTCAAGCTCTGGAGGGATATGCTTTGATGGGACGAGTTTGACGCCATGCGATGCTCCTAGTGGCGTAACGCTAGCGCGATCAGACGAGGGTTCTACGTTAATCGTACCCAGTTTCGTGGACTTCGAAGACTCTGACTCGGGTAAGTTCGCGGGAGACTCCTGAGAAAGGGAGAGCATTCCGGGGTTCTGGCTATTGATCGACTTGAAGAGATCATCGGGAATTTCCTCTGAGCAATGGACAACAATCTAATCACACGTGGGCAAAATAATGCGGCAGCCGTGATGTATGGACGCACCCAGTCTAACGCCTCATCAAGCTCAAAGCCGGACATGGCACGCAGACATTGTTCCACCCGATCTTCAGAAAAGCCCAGCCTGCGCAAAATGCCATATGTCACTGCGAGACGAGTTGTGGCTTTCTCCTTGGTCTGATCGATATAGCGACACGCTAACGGAGATAAAGTTGAGTTGGAGCGAACTAACAAGAAATTGAACGACCTTTGGGCGTTTCTTCTTGAACGTGAAGACGTAATATCTCCTCCACCAACAAGGGATCGACATCTATACTGCTGAACACTCTAGAGGCACGCTTGTCCACTTCCATCGCCTAACATACAGGATTGAAGTCAAGGGGGTAAGAGCAGGAGACTCTTGGGGGACGCGCCTTGATAGACCTTGATATCTCTCTCTCTATTTTCTCCTGATGTTTGTCGACCATAGACTGTAAGAACTGCTGTCCATCCTGCTCAGAAGTAAGCTTCGCAGAGGCTTGCAGAGTCCCTCGAAGGGCAAGCTGCTGATCCACGGAGGTCTTGACAGTTTCGGTCACAGAACCGTCAGAGGGAGGAGCCTCCTCCGTCGGTGACGCGATCTCCTCCGCTTGGGTGACTTTCTTGGGCACAGATGTGGTTGTGAAGCCACGTACGACAGGCTTTAGCTGCGTTTTCTTTTTCTTGGGCATGGAATGGTGGGTAGAATGGGTCTTTTCAAGGTCAAGGGTTCCTGCGTGTGATCTCAAGTGGATCCGTGGAATGATTGAACCAAGAGAAGCCGTGGTTCATATCATAGGGTTTGGTGTGATGTTTGGAGAGCAGACACTGGTAAAGGTGACTCGATGATCATAATCGCGACAATGCACGCGCCAACTTCATTCGACAAGGTACCGAATACCGCAGCCCCAGGGAGCAAGTAAGATAGATATTAAAGACATGTACAATACAGTGGTACAAAAATATGTAAACTACTCTACAAATGAGTCTGCGGGTCGAATGAGAAAATGAGCGATGGCCGACATCGAAACAAAACGCAGGTCATTCAAGCTGGACATCTATCCCTGATCCAACATCATTGGCAGCCTCCGCCCTTCTCTTGCCAGAGGCCTTTCCCCCAGTTTTACGGGACCGTGTAGCCCCTCCACTTTTGCGTTTCTTTCCTCGACTTGGTGCACCCGCAGTACCATCTTCCTCCCTCTTATTGTCCCCATTTGAGTTTCCCTGGGTGGCAAGATGCCCAAAGAATTCGTCACCCTCATCGTTCCATAGGTCTCGCACGGCATCATTGTCGGTATTCATAGACCCGGAACCGACTCGCTTGCCTGACTTTTTGGAAGGGAGTCCTGACCCACTCGTGTTGTCAATATTGACCAGCTGTTCGTCATTCAATAGTAACTGAACAATCTCGCTAGGCTTCGCAACATCGGTAAAGTTTTTGTTCCCGACCACGATATCTTGAACCTAAAAGAAAGGATCAAACATGCCCTCGAATCAAAAAAAAAAAAATTACGCACGTCTTTCTTGACGCGGGCAAGTTGAATAATGCGTTCGTCGATGGTGCCCTTGGTAATGAGGCGATAGATGGTCACCTGACGGGTCTGACCCAAACGGTGTGCACGATCCATGGCCTGTGCGTCATTGGAGGGGTTCCAGTCATGATCGTAGAATATCACAGTATCTGCAGCGGTAAGATTGATTCCGAGGCCGCCAGCGCGGGTACTGAGCAAGAACACAAAAATGTCCGGCCTGGAGACGAACCTGAGCCGGTGCAACAACATTCGGACAAACGAAAGATTTACCTTGTTTGCCAATCCATTACCATGTCCCTTCGGTCTTCAAGTTTCGAGGATCCATCAAGACGAAGATACTTGTATTGCCGATAGATCAAATACTCTTCCATCAAATCCATCATGCGAGTCATCTGGAAATAAATCAAAACTCGATGATCACCCGTCTTGAGCTCCTGTAACAGGGTGTCCAAACGTGCAAGTTTGGCAGAGTCGTAAACGAGTCGTTTCGCCTCTGGAATCTGCATACAGGATTGTGGTAACTGATCGGAAGGTGCTCTACAAACCAGGCCGGCAGCTGGAACTATCGGGATGAGATCGTTGTAAAGATCACAGGCGGCGGGAGACTCTTGGAGTCCGCGCGGGAGACCATACAGAGCTAACGATTCCATGGGTACTTCCAGAACTCGATTCTGGTATTCGACGAAAGAGCGGCTTGTGCACGTCATAGATATCGGTGGGGCAACTGCAGCGGGAACGAACCATCTCAGACCAGGTCGAGACAGACATGACCCTTGCCAAGACGAGAAAGATATCTCCTTGAGATCAGGACCATAGGGCAGATGCAACGAAAGCGGAAGAAGTGGGACTTTGAGATCGGATGCACTATAGCTGGTGTGCCTAAACGAAAGATCAGTTTGTTCTCCCCCTAAGCCGACACCCATACCTCAGAACGGTGGATTGTTCCATGATCTTGTTTTCCTGCTGCATTTCTAATAATCGATTGCGCACCAAAGGCGATACCTGAAGGCCATGGACCTCTGCTGGGCTTCTGTCCAAGAGACGCAAAAACGCAAAGGCGGGAGACGCTGAGTATAGTGGTGAGCGCAATCTACACCGAAATGCCGTATGACCAGTACCTTCAATTTCATCATACATCGACTGATATATCCTGTCTGTCGACCATATATTGAAAAGATTGTGAGCGCAGAGCTTGCGTGAACGAAATCCAGGTTTTGCGGATGGAACATCAACGAGTCCTCCATCCAGGTACAATAATTCCGGGATATAGTACTCTATTGGATTTCGGGTCGAATATGGCACAAAAATCAGGTCGCCTTCGCGACCAAGTGGTCCTGACCGTCCGAAATGGGCAAACGAGAAAGGTGCCATAACATCTGCGCGTTCGAAAAGCTCGGGGTGGTTACAAACCTGTTCCTTTTGGTAAGTTCCGGGTAGTCTGACAAAAACCAAAGTAACCAACCTTGCGAAATTGCATGACCAAATTCATCAATGAGCGAGCTGAATCGGCGTCACCGATGTTTGCCGCCTTCTCCAAGAGGTCGGCAACAGAGACATTAGCAAGGAGTGCACGATACAAAGCTCGTTGTCGCGAGCTAAGATCTACATAAATATCTATTTCAATCTTCCCGTCGAACGTGTCAGTAGTGTCAACTTCATCCAATGCAAAAGACATACCTTCTCACTCAACTCGTTTTGAACGTGTCGTTTTACACGGCGAAGCATGAATGGCTTCAAAATCATATGCAATCGCCGTAATTGGTGTTCGTTCAACTTACTACCCTTGTTTTCGGCAGCATTTTCGATGTCTTTCGAAAACCACTCATTGAACTCATCATGAGAGTCGAAGAGACTCGGCATGATGAAGTGCAAGAGTGCCCAAAGCTCTGTCATTTCCCGATCGTGCTCAGTGCATGGAGAGTATGTGTGTTACTAGCGGCTGACCTTGCATGGAATTTTGAATCGGTGTGCCAGTGAGGAGCAGGCGATTCCTGCACTGGAAACCTAGAAGTGTCTTCCAGCGCACGCTCGATGCATTCTTGATATTTTGCGCTTCGTCCAAAATCATGTATTGCCATTTGACTCTTTGAAAGTATTGCTGGTCTTGGGTGACCTTGAAAACGAGTAAGCAACACACGAGATACAGGATAACAGCCTGGATCGACTTACCAGTTGATAACTTGTGATAAGGATATGAAATGGAGCATCTTTGTTGTAGCTAATTTCCTTTTTGCTCCAAAATTTTCGGAGGGTTGCACGATCCTTGACATTCCCCCAGTAGGGCAGTGCCTTGAGAATTGGAACGAAACGAGTTATTTCTTGTTGCCAATTATGCAAAGTAGATGCGGGAGCGACAACAAGGAATGGGCCCCATATATCATGTACCTCTGCTAGATAGGCGAGCAAAGAGATCGATTGCACCGTCTAGACGCCATTAAGTATGGTGAATCGACAAAGATAGGAGAAACTAACCTTTCCGAGACCCATCTCATCTGCAAGAATGCCGTTGATGCCCTGTTCATAGAGGGTCGCGAGCCAGTTGAGGCCCTTTAGTTGGTATTCTTTTAACTGAGCCATGAGCATCCTCGGTTGCTTGATTGTCAACGGGCCGGTTAGAGAAGTCGGATTCTGGAAATTAAGTTCATCTGAGTCGACTACTGGGATTTGAGTAAACATCACATGTGGAAACAAAAAGGACAGCTTACGGTCCATTAGGGGAGGTGCAGGCGGTCCTGCTTCATCCTCGTCATCCCGAATATGTGCCTGAGCCCTCGCCAATTGGATTGCCTCGTTTGTTTTCCGGTCAAGAGCAGCTTGAGTGTCAAACTGTTGAGCACGTTGTTTGGCAAGTGCGATTGCTTCTTGAGCATTATGTCGAGCATGGTGATGAAGGTTGGTTTCGTCGTCTAGAGCAGATTTAGCAATCTGATAGGTATGAGATGCAAGCAAAAGACCTAACCATCGTCAAAGTCAATTTCTCTAAGGGAGCACGGATCGACGTCTATCAGATCTGCACCGGCAGGGGCCACCGGCGTTTCTAGTGCGTCACCCTGAACTTCAGCAGCTAAGGTGAGGAGAAGATGAGCATGAGAACAACCCTCGAATGATCGCGGTAACGTACTTTTCAACTTGTTACCGACGAAATGGCTATAAAGCTCAGTCTGGCTAATCAGAAATTCGAGTTTCCGCGCCTGACGTGTCGCTTCGCGCCTCTCTTCCTCAATTTTTGCTCGGTCAATAGCCTCCTTTTGCTCTCGTTTCCGCACGTCCCTCTCTTCTCGTTCATTCTTTCTCCAGAAGACAAGCATTTCGCGCATGAGGCGCTTTGCTTTGGCTTGCACGTCTTTATTGGCCTTAGCGGTGCGCGTAAACGGTCGACGTGCTTGCATGGAAGATAGCATCGCAAGTCGCTTGACTTGACTCTGTCTGGCCTGGTAGCCCATGGCAGCGTACTTATACACCTGCTGAAACGTTAGTGGTGTCCTTTACGTATATAAGCCATCAGACATATACCTTGGATATATCCCTTCTGGCAATGTTTGTCCAGACCTTTCTCTGTGCCTCCTCAAGGGATTTGAGACGCTTAGCCATCGCCCCATCGTCGACTTTTTTTGCACGTTTCAGAGGCGGCACAACCTCATCGAGCTCGTAGACCACTGTTGAAGTGACTGTTAGCGCTGGTGAAGCTGGCCGAGATGCAGATGGCGTGGCATCGCCTGCGACCGAGCCCGCGGCTGAACCTAGACCAGGTTGTCCAACGCCATCCGGGTAAAGTCCATCATGCCTCTTCTTCGTTGTCTTCTTACGGCCTTTTGGAGTAAGTGATGACGTTGCAGTACTTTCAATACTCTGTTCCCTGAGATAAGACACCTTTCCTTTACCCTTGGACTTGATAACCTTGGAGGGGGATATGGCTACGTCATTCACTGTTCTTTCAAACTCATCCGCGATCGCCAATGCATCATGGTCCACTCTCCTTCTCTTGTTCGCTGGTTTATCCTTTCTGACGGCGACTGTTGGCATATCAAGATCGCTGCTGGCATCCGACACTGCACCGTTCGCAGGACGTTTGGATGCATCCTTTCGCTTCGTCCTGGTTCGGGACCCGAGAACTGATTCTTCCAGCTCTCGAGCGGCTGCCTCTGCACCAACGTTAAATGACCTATATAGAGAGGTGCGATCGTACTCGTTTGAATCACCTGCATAATCAAAGAGGGCGGAATCTGGCGGAGGCGAAGGATGAAGAGTGGACAAGAGATCTTCGTCGACGGAGACTGAGAGCATTGGTGGAGGCGACGGAGGAGGAGGAGGTATGCGTGCAATCCGCGAAACGTAATGTTTTGACAGAGTCACGGCCGTCGTTGAATTGCACTCCTAGATAAGTTGTGAGACATGCGTGTCAAGATGGGATCATTAAATAATATTCACCAGAACGCTGGCCTCAAACCACGACTCAACCTGGCGCTGACGTTTGTGTGTTTCAATGATATAATCACTAAGCTCCCCGATCCACACCTCCTCGCAGTCCGACAGGTCCGAAGACACAAGGCGACGATCATCGTCTGTTGGATGGTGCTCAGCAGGAGCTGGGAATATGTCGGGAGTATCTGAAGGAGAGTTTTCTTGGCGAGGGACCTTTGAGCGAGGGGGATTTCTTCGGAGACCAGGCTAGGAGTTGGCGTCTAGACAAATATCAAGGTACAATCAAGGAGGGGACTCACGCGTTTTGAACCGGGGGGGTGATAGTCTGGATCATCATCTACTGCCTTTCTCCGTTTCTTGGCGGTATGCTCGTTTTCGCCATCCTTGTAATAGGCGCCGACAGAGCTGTCGAGCGGTTCGGGTGGACCGGAAGGGGTCACACCAACCTCACACTGAGAGAAATAGTTTGCACCGGGACCTGTAGGAAAGACGTCGCCCTGGGTATAGTTGGCTGAATAAGGGTCCCATCCGCCCGGGGCTTGATAAGAGACGGGTTGGTATGCATAGGTACGGGACTGGGATGGATGGTCTCCGAGTGGGCTCTCGCTTCCGTGGTGCTGGCGTGGACGATGAAGAGGGGAGCCGGGAGTGGGGTTGGAGATGGGAGACGTGTCGGGCAGCGATGCGTCGATGACGGAGCCGCGCGAGGGACCGGAGAGGGCGGCACGGGCGGGAAGAGGGGGGTCGTTGAGAATTCGGCTGAGGGACATAGTTAAGGGAGGGGAAGAAAGAGGAAAGAAATGAAGACGAAAATGAAGAGGGCAAGAACGAGAAGCGTTTGGTACGACGAGGATTCAACGGATACAGCGGGGAGCTTCGCGATGGGTAGCCGGGGAGGTGGATGTCGCGGTGGTCAGTTTTTCGGAAGGAAAGGGATGAGAACGCCGTTGGGGACGACGAGCTCGTCGCTGTTGTGGGTGACGAGGACACACTGGCAGACAACGATGGCGGGAAACGCGCAAGTATTTCGTTTTGTTAGATTTAGCTCGCATCGGTACATTGCCAAATCCGGAAACTCGGTCAACACCGTCGGACGAGACCAAGTACGAATCTATCATCATCCCCAACATCGGTGCTACACGATTTCTATGGCTCGTCCGGATACAGCATCAGCTCCGGCCGTACTTTTCCGTCAAATTCCTCCGGCGTCAAATACCCAAGGGCCACCGTCGCTGCCTTAAGTGTCGTACCCTCCTTGTGTGCTTTCTTGGCGCACTTGGCAACGTCTGCAGCCCGTCGGTCAGTTAGACGAAGAGTACCACACGATTGGGTACTCACTGTCGTAGCCTAGGTGGCTGTTCAGAATAGTGGCCAGCATTAGACTTTCGTTCAGCAAGTGGTGGATGCGCTTCTCGTTGGCCTGAATGCCGACGACGCAGTTTTTGGTGAATGAACGTGATGCTAAATACGTCATGAGTGGCAACTTCACCCAAAGATAGACTACGACACACCATCAGAGAGAAGACGTATGCTCTGAAGCACATTCTTGATAATGACAGGCTTGAATACGTTTAGCTGTTGGCACCGGTCACTACCAAGTCAGCTGAATCAATGTGGATGTGCAATACCTCGAACTGGCCACTGGCACCCGCCACACTCACGGTGGTCTGATTACCCATTACTTGGGCGGCCACCATGGTGAGGGCTTCGCACTGTGTGGGGTTGACTTTACCAGGCATGATGCTGCTACCAGGTTCATTTTCGGGCAAACTCAATTCGCCAAACCCGCAGCGAGGACCAGAGCCGAGGAAGCGAATGTCATTGGCGATCTTCATTAGGGAGCAAGCAATGACGTTCAGAGCGCCGTGAGCCTCGACAAGCGCATCGTGACTAGCGAGCGCCTCGAACTGAGGCAACGTGAACCAATCGTCCGAGAGCACCAGCCAATGACTTGCCTTGTTCGGCGCACTCTTGAATTCTAGACCAGTAATTTGTGATATTTCAGCAGCGACCTTGACGTCGAAACCTTTTTTGGTATTCAAGCCCTGCCAGGTGTCCAATTACGGAAAGAGAAAAGACGGGGGTAAACAAAGCCAAACTCACGGTCCCCACTGCGGTACCACCTTGGGCGAGAAGGCTCAAACGAGGGATGACTGCCTTGACGCGCTCGATCCCATTATCGATCTGCTGAACATAACCACTGAATTCTTGGCCCAGAGTCAAAGGGGTTGCATCCTGTAAGGGGGACGAGCAATGAACTATGGATAGGATTCGAGGGTAAGACATGCATACTTGGAGATGTGTTCGCCCTATTTTAATGATGTCCTTAAATGCATCGACCTTGGCTTGGAGAGCATTTCGGAGTTCGGTTAGTGCAGGGAGTAACGAGTGGTGGATTTCTGTCACGGCTGCGACATGCATAGCTGTTGGGAAACTATGACCAGCTTGTGAGTAGGAACACGACAGGGAAGAAGAGAAACTTGCGTATCGTTGCTACTCTGACTCATGTTGACATGATCGTTGGGGTGTACTGGACTCTTGGAACCCAGGACACCTCCTAGCAACTCGATGGCACGATTGGAAATGACCTCGTTTACGTTCATGTTACTTTGAGTACCACTTCCGGTCTGAAAGACGACGAGGGGAAAATGGTCGATGAGGTTGCCGGAGATAACCTAAGAGAGCAAATGAGGCAGAGTATGGGCACGGTGTTGGTCGACGTGCCTCGTCTGCCGCTCTTTGTATGGCGTCACCGATTTGGGGATCCATGCCGTAGCCGACATTGACAATGGAGGCAGCCTTCTTGAGGACACCAAAGGCCTTTATGAGCGGAAGAGGGAGTCTTTCGGAGGGTCCACCGATGTCAAAGTTCTGGAGTGAGCTGTAAACTGGATGAGCAGCAGAGAAGAAGGGGACGCGAGCAGACGCGCCGTTGAGTCTGGGCACCCCAGTAACGGTCGGCGGGGACCTGAAGGTCGCCAAAGGTGTCACGCTCCTGCCTGTAGGACTAGGGTATGGTGAGGGAGACAGGGCAAGGAAGAGAGACGAGGGACGTGCCATTGCACGGGCGGAGAAATGTTGGAGCGCTCTGCGCGTCTGGAGGGAGTATATATAAGAGTAAAATCACGTGGACTGGACACAGACCGTAAGAGGACGGGCGAGGGGGAGCATCATGACGGATACGGCGGAGAATGAGATTCCGAAAAACCCCGCCAGGCGCACACAAGTCGTCGAGAGTGTCGGTGATGAAAGAAAACGAGACAGTCCGGTCGATCCGACTCTTGCCGTAAGTACATCATTGGTTGATGCCCATCACGTGTCCCCACCGCCCTCGAGCCCGCCACGTCGACGGACCAAGTCTGCCTACCCCACCCGCACTAGACTGGCATCGAGCGAAGGCCCCCCGACGCGACGCGCTACCCCCCGACAGAATAACCTGACCGGCGACCGAATCGAATGCCGCATTTCCACGTGATTTTCACAAGGTAACTCTCATATAACCTTGTTCTGCTCGTCTCTGTTCCCATTCCCCACAAGCCTTGCTCTTATCCTCTCACTCTGCTACATGTCTTCTCTCGCATCCCAGCTTGTTCTCCATCCGTTCGTGTCCCAGTCACTCAAGTACGGCGGAACGAATCTAGGCCGCGACAAGGCCCGTCCAATCATTACCCCAACCCTCTCCATACAGCTCATCTCCTCCTCTAGCTTTACCGCACCATCCAGTACTTCTCTCGCATCATCGCATGGTTCTTTCTCTCTCACGGAAACAAGGCCGAGGCTGCTCGCTGGAATGCACTCAAGAATCATCTCGCTCTTGGTCGAAAGCGTGAGTGCCCTCTCACACTCACCCTGTATCCGTCCCGCGACCTTAACGTTCCTACAGTCATGCGCCTTGGAAAACCTGTAGAGCACCTCCAGGCGGCACTCCGCGCAGCCCAATCTTCATCCGAACTCGGCGAACAACTTGCCACAATCGGTCGGCAGCTCGCTTACTTTGGCTATCTCACTTATGATGCCATCGTCTGGGTACGCTTTCTTGGTGTCACTGATTGATAACCGTGCACATAACCCCCTCCACCCCCAAGGCTAATGCAGTCAAAGTCATCATGCTCAAGCCCTCTACCGCTCAGAAGGTTGCTACTGTCGCAAACAGGTTCTGGCTATCCGGAATTTTATTGAGTATCACACATGGTCTCCTCAAGGTCAGAAATCGTCTTTGATCTTTATCAAACTCTTGTCTCAATAAGAACCATAGGCTGGTCGTCTTGCCCAAGAAGCCAAGAAACTGCGTGCCTCGGGATCTTGGAGCGAGAAAGATCTCGGAGATGTTGCACAACGCGAAGCGAAACAGCTCGCTCTTGAAAAGTACGCAAACCTTTATTGTCTTGGCTTCAACTGATCGCGGCGCAGAATGCGTTCCGATACGCGGTACCAGTTCATCGTCGATATCTTCGATATTTGGATACCATCATCCAACCTCGGCCTCGTGAACGTCAGCGACGGTATCGTAGGTCTCGCTGGGTAAGCAATGATTCACCATCTGTCATTCGTCCTCTCGACCTGACCCCTTCCAGACTCATCTCCTCAGTGATGGGAATGTGTGCTCAGTGGGTAGCAGTGAATGGCTCAAAGTGAGAATTGTCGAATGTATTCAAATGCCATCTTGTGTAGCACACGGATTTACGATTATTGTTGTTCATGTACTCGTGCAATCCTGGATCTTTACGGTTGTCCCACTTTGAGCTCGTAGATGGAGATATTCTTTCCGCACAATCTCCATGGCTTCTGGGCCGGTACTGCATAGAATCAAACAAATCATTGTCCCACAGAATGGTGTGACATCTGGAACACATACTATTGAAGCATGCACTCTTGTAACGACTTGTATTTGTCTCTGCAAGCCCAAGCAATCGAGAGCGTGCGCCCTTCAGCACAGTGTGCAAATTCTGAGCAGTGTCAACCAGGTCAAATCTTTTGTGGAAAAATATACCTTTGACAACTGGATCACACTCCTTCAACGCGCGTGCTTTGGTAGTCTTTAGGAGAGTTTCCTCCTCCCGTCGCGAGAGGGCGTTCATCCAGAACAAGTGTTTGACTCAAAGATGACTAATACTGTAGTCCTTGGTCTTCTCCTGTGAGCCTGACATGGCAACAAATACGCTCAGACCCCTTCGCCGCCCTGTAGAGTGTTGGGCTCAAGTTCGGTGTCTCGCTACGCCCTCGTCCGCTACTCCAAGAGCGAAGCTCAATTTCACTCATCAGTTAGATAACGGTCCCTCCCTCGATGACTTCATATCCAGTGAACCGCTACAGAGGGTGGTGCCGAGAAATCCAAAGGGGCAAGCCTATTTCACGAACCATCAAGTTTGCGTCGTGTAACCTCAGATTTTCCTAGGCCCCGTCTTCCAAATTTCCTAAAGACCAAGATACCGTCCGGAGATTCGTACCATAAAATCAAGAAAGACTTGAGAGGCCTTAACCTTCATACCGTCTGTGAGGAAGCTCGTTGTCCAAACATCGGGGATTGTTGGGGAGGTAAAGAAGGCGTGTCGGAGGAGGAAGGCCGACGAGCTGCCACCGCAACGATCATGGTAAACACTTCCACCGCCTCTCTGCTCTCGTTCGCTGAACGGAGCATCAGCTGATGGGCGATACGTGCACCCGTGGCTGTCGGTTCTGCTCTGTAAAGACCTCCCGAACGCCACCTCCATTAGACCCACATGAACCAGAAAACACAGCTGAAGCCATCTCCAGATGGGGTCTCGGATACATCGTCCTGACAAGTGTGGATAGAGATGGTACGCTGTTTATCACGGTCAACGCGAACGACTCGTTTACGCCTACTCCAGACCTCGCAGACGGAGGGGCACATCACTTTGCGGAAACCATTAGAAAGATCAAGCAGAAGTCAGTTCCTTTTCTCTTGTTCCTGTCCCTAAAGCCGTCATCAATGAGATGGTCCTAGGGCCCCAGATATCCTTGTTGAAGCCTTGACTGGTGACTTTGCCGGTTCGCTGGAGCATGTCTCCGTTGTCGCCAAGTCGGGCTTAGATGTATATGCACACAACATCGAAACAGTAGAAGCACTTACACCCTACGTGAGAGATCGTAGGGCAACGTTCAGACAAAGTCTGAGGGTATTGCAACATGCCAAGGAAGAAGGGGTACGGATAACGAAAACTAGTGTGATGCTTGGTGTTGGGGAAAATGAGGATCAAATTACGGATGCGCTCCAAGGTCAGCTTGGCTTTTCGGCAGTCTCGGATGCTTCTCAGTGACATTTCCCCCAGAACTGCGGAAGATTGACGTCGATGTCGTAACCTTTGGTCAATATATGCGCCCAACTAAACGTCACATGAAAGTCGATCGATACGTCGAACCGGCTGAGTTTGACCGGTGGAAACGAGTTGCGGAAGATATGGGCTTTTTATACGTGGCCAGCGGTCCCTTGGTCCGAAGCAGCTATAAGGTACGCCAGCTGTGATACATGACATTGATCACGTCTGATTCTGTATAGGCTGGGGAATATTTCATCGAGAATGTCTTGAAGGGGAAAGCGACGGAGAAGCGGGCAAGGAAGTTGATTGTGGATGAGGCAGCCACCTCTCAACGGAACCTGATATAAACTTACCATTAATCGTCGTCTAGTCTATACATCCCCCAACTCACACAATATCTGGTAATTCTTTAGAGTGTCGATCAACGTTGATCCGCTTGGAGAAGTTCTAAGCTTACCATGAGTCGTCAGTCGGTCAATCCGTCTGATTACAAGATCGTGCCGCGCTCGGCGTAGCGGCACAGCTTCTGGAGACACCGAGTTCCGCGCCCTACAATAATGAATATAATATATACTAACACTACTGCGATCGATTTCAGGCCACATCCCGACTTTGTCGATCTCATCCACAGCTCTTCGCCAAGTCAGCTTGTAGAATGGGCATCAAGGCAGCGTATGCAACCTTGTTGACGAAAATCAGCTACCTACCAGGTGTGCTGGTACTAGAACATACCCTTCGGTCTGTGGGCTCCAAATATCCATTGGTCGTAATGGCTACTCCTGCTTTATCGCCCGAAGCTCGTGATATTCTTGCGAGAAGAACGATCACTGTGATAAACGTCCAATCCCTTCAGCCCCCCGCGGGCCTGCACACTCTATCACCCCATGATGTCAGGTTCGCCGATACCTGGACAAAGTTGAGGTAAGGTTGCCAGTACGGGGTGTTCAAATTCTTTTAAATGACGAGCGCTGGTCCCAGGGCATTTGAGTTGTCAAGTTACGATGTAAACTGCGGAATGTATATGGTGCCATGCATTCATCTCACGGAGCTTTTTCCAATAGCGCATTATCCTGCTGGATGCTGACATGATTGTAATGCGGAAAATGGACGAATTGACGCATCTCCCCCTCGCATGGGACGAAATTGCGGCCACACATGTCTGCGCCTGTAACCCTCGGAAGCTGCAGCATTACCCCGCCGATTGGTAAATCACCCTTTTGAGTGTCTTATTAGCCCACTCAACCTTGAAAGGGTGCCAGAGAATTGTGCCTATACACCTCTTTCCCATCCTACCGGCTTGACGGTCCCAGCACAGATAACTAATAGCAGTCCACGGCCGTACTCTCTGCTGAATTCTGGGCTTGTCGTGCTAAATCCTTCCGTTCAGCTCGCTGAAGCAGTTTATAACCATCTCTTTACATCCCCACTCGTTTCAACCTGGTCCTTCCCTGATCAGGATCTTCTCGCCGATTTTTTCAAGGGAAAATGGAAACCATTACCCTGGTGTTACAATGCGCTCAAAACGTTGATGCTAATCCATAAACCACTCTGGCGGGACGAGGAGATCAGGTGCTTGCATTACATCTTGGAAGACAAACCTTGGCATGCTAGAGTGGTAAAGAAAGGTGGTGGGGAGTATGATAAACTACATCAGTGGTGGTGGGATAAACTGGACCAATTGCGTGCGGAGATGCAGGATAGCAACAAGGAAGACTGGAATGTAATCATAGCAAACATAGCGCGAGTGTGATTTTGATAGCTATCTACGTGTATGCTTGCATTCTTCTCCAACTATAGTTATTCCACGAAAGCGATGACTACATACACGACGGCCCGCTTGCGTCATGATCTCCACGAGACAAATACCTCGTCGGTTCGATATCTTATTCATGACTGGTTAGAACGTTTGCAAATAGAGTGGAGATGAGTACCTTTGTGTACAGATACTTTTGGAAAGAGGAGTCTGATCACCCATCCGATAGCTCAAAAGGCCAGCCTGAGCGATCATTATACCATTGTCAATGCAGAAGCTAGTGCAAGGGTTATGGGACCATCAAGAAATTCAATTTGAGTCCTACCGCTCGTCCGTCGCAAAGACCCGAGCACCACGTTCCTTGCCCATGATTTGCATCATTTCTTGCAGTCTCTGGTTGCCTTTGGAAATTTATAAATACCCAGGATCGAGAACTATGCAGAAACTTACATCCTACACCACCGACGATGAGAACTTCCCTGCTTCCAACATGAGCCACGGCCCGCTCAGTGATTTCAACCAACATCGCAAATACAGTTTCTTGGAGAGCGACGCATAGATCAGCTGGTGTTATGATATCTTCCTCTGATTTGTCAAGCATTCCAATCGGACGGAATCGCTTGTCCGTCGTGTACGCCTCAATGGAGGTCAATATGCCCGAAAGACTTATATCCATGCCCTTAGTTGTATATGGAAGAGGGACGAGTCGCTTTCCCCTGAGCACACAAGATAAATGCATAAAAACATATTTGAAAACAACGTACTTTTTCGCTTCCTGCTCTATATTATAGCCCGGGTTTGGATCATTGCTTAGATTGATGATTCTGGCGAACCGGTCTAGGCAATTGCCCACAGCGATATCTAGTGTTTCACCAAAGATCCTATAACGTTGTTGAGAGTATGCTATCACCTGCGTGTTGCCACCTGACACGTAAAGCACAACGGGATCCTCGGCTTGGGTGATCACACGACCCATCTCGATGTCTGGACGGGTATTCGAGTACGTTCTCCGGTAGAATACAGGGGGGCTCACGTCCAATACAGTGGTTAACGGCTACGAGGGGCTTACTGAACAAGAGGGAGAGCGTTCTAGCAACCAATGCGACGGATTGCAGAGGGGCTCCCATTCCAGGACCTGGAATTCATGAGGTGGCAAAGGTGACCGAGGTGAGTATGATTGAAATACGATGGCATACCCTTGGTGTAGCATATGCAATCCAAATCTTCCATTTTGATGCTGGCCTTGTCGATCGCGCTCTTGATGACGCTGAGGGCCCATTCTCGATGGTGCTGAGCGGTGTCTCGGGGAAGGAATCCTTCCCCCGGCGGTGTTACGTATGTATGTCGTATGTTAGCCAGTACTTTCGCAGAGCCATCCACCTCGTGCTCGACGATCCCCGCCCCAAGCTTGTTGGCGGAGCCCTCGAGGCCCAGCGCCAGATATGGTCTGTCTACTGTCAATCAGGATTCGGCAGAATATATCTGATATGATGATCTCAACCAGGATTTTTGAGTAGGTTAGGTCTGAATGCCATGACGATGTTGCAGGACCGGTAGATCGAACGTTATCCGCAACCTAGTGATGTCCGAACTTGGCTGGATGTTTGGATATCAGGGCGTCGCCATCTTTGATAAAAAAATCCATGCTAAAAGGCGCCCCTTGTCCTGCGGTATTTCTCTTTTTCTCAACTATGCAATCATAAGTCATGCCGCGTCCTTGGGCAACGACGCTCGCACAGATCTCAAGTTATTCTAGTGTCAATCAATAACATAATAGCGTACGGAAAACCAGAGGACATGGATCCGAATGAGTGATCTATATAAAGGGACCAACCGACCACGAAAATCATGCTCCCAAAAGTGGTCTTCCACTGAATCGGTGAATGAATACTGTGCGGGAGAAAACAAATAGTATACGTGTACTTTTAGAGCATGAATGTCAAGGGATTTTCAAGATAGTTCTTGAAAGCAGATAACCAACGTGCACCGACTGCGCCATCGACAGTCCGGTGATCAGAGCTCAGAGTGACCTTCATCACATTGACCGTCTTGAAGCCACGCTCCTCCTCGGGTGCGGGCACGAACGTAGGTTTTGTGGTACCGACAGCAAGAATGCAGGATTGGGGAGGGTTGATAATGGCCGTGAAGTGGTCAATCTCGAACATCCCGAGATTGGAAACAGTAAAAGTGCCACCCTAAGGGGAGGATATAGCGGGGAAAAAAAAAGAAGATAAACAGGTGCTTGCCTGATATTCCTGGGGAGTGAGCTTGCCATCACGTGCCTTCTTCGCAAGTGTTTTCGCTTCAGCAGAGATCGTTGCCAGACCCTTGGAACCCACATCCTTGACGATAGGTGTGATTAAACCGGTAGGCGTGGCAACAGCGACCGATATGTCTGCGCTCTTGTACCTATAACACTTGAGTTCATAAGAATAGTCAAGATCTCGAGACGTACTGCCTGATCACATCACCCAACCATGCCGAGTTAGCTTCAGGAACATCCTTGAGTGCGCACGCGACAGCTTTAAGAACAAAGTCGTTCACGCTGAGTTTAGCCGCCTTGTCCTTGTCGCCCAATGCCTTGTTGAAGACCTCACGAAGTTTTAGTACTTTGTCCATACTGATCTCTACTGTCAAATAGTAATGTGGTATCTCTTGTTTGGACTGCGTGAGACGTGTCCCAATGACCTTGCGCATATTAGAGACTGGTATATCAACGTAATCGGGCGAAATTGACGCAGCGTCAGGGGACGATACCGGAGAGGTGGATAGTGCAGGAAGCTGATAGCGCTCAACGTCGTCACGGATGATACGACCATCAGGGCCGGTGCCTTTGATCTTCGCCAGTGGGATACCCTTCTCCAATGCGATTTTCTTGGCAATTGGGGAAGCAAATATTCGGTCACCTTTCGGAATGTCGGACTTAGACTCTTGTGATTCGGGTACGGAAGCGGGAGATGGAGATGGAGGAGACGAGGTGGGTGGAGCAGGCTCGGAAGGTTGTTGCTTGGTGGAAGCAGAGGGTGCAGAGGCGGATTCAGCGGCCATTTGTGTGGCAGCAGAAAGATCGTCGCCTTCCTCTGCGAAGATGGCTATTGGCGTCCCCACGGGGATGTTCTTGGAACCGTCCTGGGTCTGGAGAACGAATAAATGAAATGACAGGAGAAGAGGGTGAATGCATACGATAATCTTTGCAAGAATACCGTCGTCTTGGGCTTCGACATCAATTAGGGCCTTGTCCGTTTCCTAGGGGTGTGTGAGAAGGGACGCGTGAAGGAGGGGATAAGCGCGTACGATCTCAAGAAGGACGTCACCGGCAGAGAAGGATTCACCCTCGCTCTTTTTCCAGGAGGCAATACCGCCCTCGGTCATGGTGGGACTCATGGCGGGCATTGCGAACCTGGAAAGAGCATGTCTGCGAGCGGACATGTGTAGACCTGTCGGGAAAGGGTGAAGGAAGGAACTGGGATAAAGCAGAGGACGTACGACGCGCGGCGAAACGGGCGAGGGACGGGGACATCGTGCACGACGTGGAGGAAGGAGCGAAACGAGACGGGTTGGGGTTGCGAGTATAAAAACAAAATATGCACAAATCCCGCACCCGTCCGACGAAGAATAAAAATATTTTTATTTACATAATAAGTAAATATAACATTTTATATGTTTCTCTTACCAGGCCAACCAGTGCCAGTCCAGTCAGGGCGGGTGTCTGAAGCGGTTGGACCCGGCGTGTATCTCAAGTATGGCCAGCTACGCGCCAGCCTCGTCGGCACACTCAGTACATCCGCGCTCGCGATACACCAACAGCGACCACACCCGCCCACACCTAGTTCTCTCGTCCTCGGCACGGTCACTCGTCTTTCCCCGCTCCAAGCCGTCGTTGCCATATCCGTCGTCGATGGTATCCCGCTCCCACATGGCGAAGAGTTCATGGGCGTGATCCGCGCCCAGGATATCAGGGCAACGGAAAAGGACAAGGTCAAGATCGCTGACTGTTTTCGCGGTGGTGATGTCGTCAAGGGTCTCGTCGTCCGTTGCCATCCGATTGATCGCGCATCGTCTGACGATACGGAATGCAGATCTCGCTCGGAGACGCGCGTAGTTACTACATCACGACCGCACGCAACGATCTCGGGGTCATCTTTGCCACGAGCGAGGCTGGTACGTACGATGCTCAATCGTGCGCCTTGGTACTGACATACCGCAAGGTGCGACGATGGAGCCGGTATCGTGGCAGGAGATGCGGTGCCCGAGGACGGGGAGGGTAGAGAGACGCAAATGCGCAAAACCGGAGAATCTATCTGTAATTTGACATTACATAATCACTCAGGGATCGTGGTTCGAGTGTGGTCATCGGTTGCGACGTCGTCGTGCTTGTTTTTTTCCTAGTCGTACTTGTATCTCTCTCTATGACGGCCGTCCTGCCCGTCATAGATGCTCTGCGCAAAGATATGGTAATGACATCCCTTGACGACAACCAGATCAAGTATGTCTCCCTCTCTCCTTGCCACAGCTCCAACTGATCCCCCCACGAGCTATGCGTCCCCCACAGATTGGAAGGCGAAATACTACGAGGTCGCAGATATGCTCGCAGAAACTCGGGCAGAGCTCGACGAGTTCCACACGTCCAGCAAGGAGCTCGAAGAAGAACTCATCAAGGAAATCGAACGCACAGAGAAGGCACAGCAGGATCTCAAAGCCAAGGTCTCTCGCATCGAGTCAGAGAGAGACGAATGGAAAGTTCGTCTCCGTTCCCCCTTTCCAGACACCTGCTCAATGCATGACAGTCCAAGTTTATGTCCCTTCAGACAACCCACAATACGACAACCACCTCTCTACAACGCGAGCTCGACACAGTTAGGCAAGAGTGCCAGAAGCTCAAGATCCAGCTTCGTGAGCTCGAAATGGGAAATGACGATCTAGAACGAAACGAACGCGCCGTCACGTCCACATTGGCGGACGTCGAAGCCAAGTATTCCCGCGTCCTCGAAGAGAAAATCCTTCTCGAACACGAGCTCCTTGACAAAGCCAACATAGAAGAAGAGTCCCAACGGCTAAAGGATGAACTGCGAGGTTCGTTTCATCCTTCGTCCTACTCGCTCGCTGATAGTCCGCCAAAGATGCCGGCGTCGAAATGTCTATCCTGAAGGATCAGCTTTCCGCCATTCGTGCCAACCCCCCAAGTTCGCATTCAAACTCGTCCACTTCTACAACACCTCCTTTCCCTCTCTCCTCCCCTCCGTCAACCGAGGAGAGCCTCTTGAGTACACCCCCGCCACCCGACTTCATTCTGGCCGAACTCTCTACCGACAAATTATCCATATCCACACCTTCCCGCCCTCCATCTGCTTCCTTTAGTTCGACTTCCGGCAAATCTATTCTACTCCAAAGAACCGCCATTCAGCCATCCAAGTTTTCTGTTTCAACCTCTACGCCTCCAATCGCCCGCTCCAGTACTTTGCCTACGCTCGCCGCGTCACGTAACCTAACTCCAAGAACACCCATACCGCGACCTAATCTTGTTGCTTCCACTTCGAGCACTACAACCACCGCCATCCCCATCACGGCATCGAAAAGCAGAGGAGTCCAGATGGTATCCGAGATGCGTGCACGCGTGAAGCATCTAGAACAGAAAATACACACTCGTGTTCCTCGATTACGCATGGGCAGCAACGCAGGTAGGCAAGGTGAAAATACATCGGCACTGTCTTCAAATACCCCGCCGTCAGGCAATACGATAGCGTCGACCATACCCAGGACTGGTGCTTCACGGACGCTTACTGTTGACAGTAAGCGCGCCGGACCCAACTTTCAGAGAGGGCCCTCGCCATTAAAGAGTGGAGCAACGACCCCAGATCCCAACACGTCAGGTTGGGTTCTTATTATGGACGACACTCCTTCCCCCGCGAAGGACACAGAAAAGGAACGTAGGCGGGTGTCGAGTCCCTCTTTCCGCAGTGGCATTCCTGTATCAGCATCCTCCCCCACTTTTTACAAACCCAATGCTCTCAATCAGAGCACGATGAACGGCTATAGACCACAATCACGCCTTTCTGGCGAAAGCCAGAGCACTACAGCCACCATAAGCACCATCCCCACGCCGTCGTCTCGCCCCACTACACCCACGTTTTTACCACTACCTACGTCTGGTATGTACGCTAGCGGGAGCATCTCGGGAATTGGCCTGAAACACTCGACTGGACCAGGTGTAACTACCAAAACACAACAGAAACGTGATTCGCTTGGAACCAGCAATCCTGGTTCGCTGACATCATTCGAAAATGAATCTTGCGTTCGTGAACGGCCCATATCCTGCAACAGTAAGGCGGACCGACAGCCTCTTTCCCGTATCTCGCTCCCCGATGCCGACTGTGTGCCTTCAAGGACACCTTCCTCCATAACTTCTGCATCGGTCTTGACGCAGAGCAGAATTGGGCGACCGACAGGGGTGACGAGTGGACGCCGGAGTGTCGGTCTAGACCCTCTCAGCGAAGATAGTGGGGGATTTTTAAGCCCTGGAATGGACAAGAAGAACAGGGGGCGGTCAGGGAGTACGACGCTTGGCCCTGGACGCTGAGGTATTGTACCATCGTGCAAGTCATGATTCGTTTCAAGTGGTGCGCTTCACTCATGGTGCTGTTGCAAACGGCATAGCGCAACTGCGATGAATACCATACTTGAACCCTCCTTTCGTCTTCTTGTCCGGTCTCGAGGACCGATTTCAATGCGATCTTTGCCAACCCATCGGGATAATTATGCCTCTATCCTCAAGTATCCGATGCTTTATGCCCTCTACAAATGTGATGATCAATGTTAGTACTACGTTTGATAATGGTGGAGCGAAGTTAGTCGCTTGTTTAACTGACTACCAGCGTTCGTGTTTACTTTGCCATTCTGCCCACGAGATTAGCGTAATTTGTTGTTTTATATTCTGTCATACTTTTGTGGAATAAATACTGTATATATTGAAGAGTTGTGCAAGTGGCTATGTTGGCTTGAGCCATCATCATGTCTAGGTCGTCCACGCCCCCAAAGAGGTCCTTGAACCGACAGCAAATCCTCGAAGAAGACGAATACACGACTGCACTTTCTCAGATTATCGCTCGCGATTTCTTCCCTTCTCTCGTCCATCTCGATGCCACTAACGGCCACCCCGATGCCCTGCGCTCCAAGGACCCTACCCTTGTCGCTTCTGTCCGTCGTCTACAAGAGATCGATATTACACCCGCCTATTCTTCCCCAAGGGGCTGGCAAACACCTTTCGAGACACCCTATGGCGCGGGTCCATCTGACACACCTCGCGAAGTCAAAGGACCAGCAGCGAAACGACCGCGCTACGACAGAAACTTGAGTCTCGACTCTTTCCAGGCGAAATATACCTCAGAGGACAATGCCAGTTTCACGCAAATCATGCACGACGAAAACAGACAGCGGCGGGAGAAATGGAGCTGGGCTTGGGAAGCACAGAGGAGGGTAGAAGAGCAAAGAGGAAAGATGCTGGAAGAGAGGGAGAGAATGTTGGTGGAGCAGCCTTCTGGGCCCGGAGTTCGCGAGAAAGTCGTGATCGAGGCACCGACGGTTGCTGGGTTGATCACGGTTGGGGAAGACTCTCCAATCACCCGTGGCGAAAGCAGCTTGAAGGAAGAAGAAGAAGAAGAAGAACTGGCCATCGTCGTGAGAGACGCTTCCGAGCAAGTGGTAGACGTGATGGCCCCGAAGAGGGATACTCGGCCTGCCGGGGTAGATGCCTGGAAGTTCAGGGTGAGTTTCTCCTGAAGCCAGTCCTCATCTGTTAGCAAACTTCGTAGACCCGAAATTCCCTCATGTTTCCGCCTGATGCCGATGTGTCACCTTACGATCCGTCGACCTCCACCGTCTCGGTGAAAGCTGATGTCGTACCGAGGGTAGTCAAGTACGATAATACGCGTCTACCCAAACAAGACAGTGCGAACCAAACACGAAGCCTTTCTGTTCCTCCGAGCCCGACCCAGAGTCGAATAGGTGCCGCCATTGAAGGAACACCATGTGAGTTCCCATTCATCCACGGCCCATTTTTGCCCTATATCTTGTTTCCCCAAGATCGCCCGAAATCACCGGTGACGAATGACTTTTCGCTCGTCCCAAATGTACCCTCACCCACTGCGGACCAAATGGGCTCAAAGGCAGTAAAGCAGCTCATGACATGGGGCACTTTGAATGCTACGCCTCGAATTATATCTCAACCCGACGACGACGCGTCAGAGGAAATGCCACCACCACCAAGTACATTCCAGATCTCGGCACCGTCCAGCCGTGAAGCATTGTCCCACAAGCTCTCCGCAAGGGCAGCAAAGAGTCTTCGCGCAAAAGCTGGTCTGCTCAATGGTCCGACCCCACTACTTGGGCGTACTATATCTCGTACACCTGCAGGAGGCTCTATGGCACCACCTAATTGGACCCCACGAAGAGCAGATGCACCGGGCAACCTTACGCCTGCAGCAAAACGGTTGTTGGATAGGACAACGCTGGGTACAGCTGCATCACGTCGAGCTGACGCCATGGGGAAGATATCGGGATGGGGAAGCAATGGGAGCTCGAAGGAGAAGGATCTTAACCATGTACGATGGACACCAACACCGGTCACGCGTAGAGGATGACAGCCATGTAACCGTCATGTATGTCATATTGCAATGCTATCATGTCGAGATAAAGTGCAAAGTTACAGACTAGGTAATGGAGATCTTTCGACGTTTTGTCTCTGGAGGTTCATCGCCATGTTTGACAGCAGATGTTGGTGACGGTGCTAATGAGGATTCACCTTTGAGTTTCTTCTTCACGATAACGCCTTTGAGTGCTTTCTTGACAGAGACCTCTTTCTTGAGAGCAGGCATGGTCGTTTTAGTCCGATCATCACTGCCGGGCTTAGACGGGACGGGAAGTTTTGAGGCTACCGGAGAGGGGTTGTTAAATGCACTCTCTCGTGCTGCAACAGCCCTGCGGGGTGTCAGCATGAAAACGGCGTCATAAGTTATGGTTTTTACTTTCTAAAGTCTGAGAGCTCTTCGCCATCTTGAAGCCTGCGTAAGCGTTCCTCTTCGGCCTGCTTTTCTCGTATCGAGTCGAGGAACATGATCTCGTCCTCTTCGAGCGCACGGAACTGGTTAGCTGTACGCAATGATCAAGACGGGTGAGACATGGCTATAGCCACGCGCGGCGAGATTACCTAGCTTTGTTTTTTCCTCCCATTCCTCTTGCTTTGCTGCCTACGAGGAAGGCCGCATGCGTGAGTTATGGTTGTGTGTCGCGGGGCATCTTACCCTGTTTGCAGCCAGTTTCTTCGGGGGGAGAGAGTGAGTCAGTGGGCTCAGATCGCGACGAGGAGTTGGCTCACCTCGGCCAAGCTTCGGCCATCGAAGGCGTCTTCAGTAGGTTGTGGAGGAGGGTCTTGCCCTAGCCTGAAAGGGATGAGGATCGGTGTGATGTAGGAGTCGGTGAGGACGAACCTGGCATAGGCTGCCTTCCATTGTTCCTCTCTTCGTGACCGTGCGGCTTCAATGTCTGTCTGAGACACGAATCTGGACGCGACGCCGGTGACGGTGACGGTCGGGACGCCCTCGTCCATGTGTCGAGTGTCGGAACGTAAACAGAGTTTATCTCGATTAGTTCAACTCACTCAGACCACTCATGTCACCCTCCGCCAGCGTTGGCAAGCAGCCGTCTATCCCCTCCATGTCTTCCTCCAACATTGCCAGCGTACGCACGCACGTCTTCGCTGCACCATCCAACACCAGGACAGTCGTCACAGCACCCCGTGCGTGTCCAAATACTGTTCATCTGAAAATATTGTAGTGCTCATCCTCTTTGTCACAGCTTGGGCCCAGGACGAACCACCGTCCCCCACAGATCAGTCCAATGAAATCGAGATCGACAAACTAGGTCACGGAAGCATCATCAACGTCCGACCATCAGATTTGGCATCAAGTTCTAGGTCTTCCATCGAAGGCATTTCCCGTCAGAGTAGCAACCGTTCGCGATGGTGGACCTTTGCACGACCTCGTGAAGGATCCGTAAAATACGGCTGGCGAGGGTTAGAGGCAACGACTCAGAGCCACCCCCTGGCAGATGACCGACAGTCGCAGTACCTCGTTAGCTTACAGGAGAGACAGTCCGACGAGTTATCTACACCCCGATCGACCGCCCCTTTCCAGGCTCCCTTCAGTCCTTCCAGAAGTAAAACTTTGGGACGGGACTCCCACTGGGGAGACAGAGATGAATCACAGGGCGAGAGTCGTGGCCACTACGCTCAGATGGGTGAGAGGCAGGACGTCGAATCGGGGGAGAAGTCAACGCTCGGCCGGTCAAGAAAGAATCGCTTCAGGGGCTTTATTTTGTCAAACATTTATGTGCCTCTGGTGCATCCCTTTCTTCCTCTAGCTCGCACCTTGCTCTGACATTCCCGCAGCTCTTCAGATTCATAAACATCACATTCACAACCTCGGCTTTGGCCGTAGCGATCCGAATCAGACTATGGGAAACCGACTATAACATGATGGGTGCAGTCGGAAGCTCACCGTAAGCAAACACTTGAACTCTTGCACTTCGTTCAGGTCATGTTTCACTGCCATGCAGAACGCTGGTAATCATATTCGCGCCGCTAACGCTGGTTCATGTCATGGTTGCCATTTATGTGAGTCGTACATTACTCCACATGCCTTAAACTTCTGTTCACTCTCGTAGTTGGAATATTTCAGTCGACCCCTAGGACTATGGCGCACTTCCGGAAAGCTTGCTCACACGCTACTTGAAGTCTGTTTTATTTGCGCTTGGTCGGCAGCCCTATCGCTTTGCTTTGACAATTACTTTACTTCACCTATTCCTTGCGCACCGGAAGGTAACATTGCCTGGTATAGTCAATTACCCCGACCACCACTAAACTTGCCAGGCGTGGGACAGATCGGAGGTACCATCTGTGACAGTCAGCTTGCATTGATCTGTCTGGTCATGGTTGGTCTTATTATGTATTGCACCAACCTCGTCATTAGTTTGTTCAGGATATTTGAAAAGGTCAAGTACCATGCGGGTACTAGAAGGCGCGCTTGATCTGCCCTTTATTCTGCTGTAACATAAGCTTTTTATGATATCTGTAGCTGCGTTTAATCTGATAATCAATTGAGCATCGGGCTAAGCTCCTTAGTTCGCACGGGCAGCCTGGCAGCCTCGTTTGTTCGGTTCGTATAACCTACAGGCATCTGCTAGATGAACACAATACCTGACAGCGACGAGGAGCGCAGGTTGACGTCCAGACCTCCAAAGCCAAAGTTAACAACTAGCGACTATGCAATTGGCATATGTCTACTCCTCGTCGTCGTCCTTCTCTGGACCTCATCCAATTTCGTCACCCAGGTAGATACACTAAGCTAACCCGCTGGGTACAGCTGACAGTTCTCCAGTATATGTTTACTGGCGGGTACCAGAAACCCTTTATGTGCGTGTTGGCTCTCCTGGACCGGTTGCTGGCGTTGACGGTACGATAGGATAACGTATCTGAGCACGGCTTCCTTCGTCCTGTATCTTTTACCCTCTCTTTTGCGGAGGTCACTGTCTCGGAAGAGCAACATCAGGTAAGCCTGTCGCAGCATCCAATGTTTATGAAATATTGACAGGAGTTCCTCAGCTATCAGCCATTAGCTCAACTTGAAGATGTTTCCAGCGAACCCCGCCCTCTAGTGCGCCCTACTCTTATCGACTTATGGTTTACGATCTAAAACTGTCGCCGTTTAGCCTTTCCACGAGGCCGGCAATCGTCTCACGCCAGAGGAGACAACAAAGCTTGCTCTTTATTTTTGTTTCCTCTGGTTTATTGCCAACTGGACGCTGAACGCCTCACTTGCATACACTAGTGTGGCAAGTGCAACCGTTTTGTCCGGAATGAGTGGTAAAGTCTTGATTATGCTACCCACACAGCGTCTGACAGTCGTCGAGGCATATTCACCTTGGCAGTTGGCCGCATATTTCGCGTAGAGACGTTGACGCTCGTCAAGATTGGCGCAGTTTTAACAAGGTACGGGAAAGTGATGATATTGGTCTATTCCTGAAACTCACTCGGACAAGCTTTGGTGGTGTGATCCTCGTATCGCTTTCAGATTCATCGTCTAGTCCGATACCCAACCCTACAGCCAATGTTCAACCTGTCAATTTTGTCGCAATTTTTGGGGACATTCTTGCCCTGTTTTCGGCTCTGTTTTACGCCATGTATCTAATATTCTTGAAGGTGCAAATCAAGGAGGAGTGCCGGATAGATATGCAACTTTTTTTTGGTTACGTGGGTCTCTTCAATATTTCACTATGCTGGCCAGTCGCACTTCTTTTGCACTGGTTCGGAGTGGAAACCTTGGAGTTTCCGGACACCAGGGAAGCCTTGCCAGCCATTCTTGTCAATGTAAGTAATATTTTGATGGCTACCACTACCTTTCACATATGTGTTTTACAGATGTTCATCACACTGGCGAGTGATTATATATACGTTGTCGCGATGCTCAAGACTACACCGCTTGTTGTTACCGTTGGTCTTAGCCTTACTATACCCTTGGCAGTTGTTGGCGACTATTTCCTTGGCAGGCCTGCCACTTTCCAAGTGTTGGTCGGCGCAGTGCTTGTCACTGGTGCATTCATCGCGGTTGGGGTAGAGAATTCCAAGCCGAAAGAGGATGATGATCTGTGACTAGCCCAGGACGTGACTCACGGATCGGGCCAACCGGTCCAACGTCCGGGTGTTCTCCATGCTTAGTTCCTGCTTTCTTGAACAAGTCTTGCATACACAACCCGCACTAGATTAATCGATGTTTACCCGCTACTTTTGTTTTTTAGGGAAATGTATATATATGATTTTGTGTGCATATTTGGTAGTGGTAAAGTATGCGTGCAACTTTAGGCATGGCCCAAACCTCTTGTCTTGTATTAGTTCTATCTATTTGACATGGTATACCTTTGTTAATTCATAACTCACTAGCATATTCATTTCCGTCCAAGCCCAGGGAGCGTAGGGCTCGAATCGGAGCCCATCCGCCTTCTGCAAAACTTTCCAGACGTCAATTTGCAGTCCAAGAGGATGCAGTGGAAACAGTGGAAATTGGGGCTGCGGACGCAGACGTACCAGTAAGCAACCATGATTTTTGGGGCACACCGGTTCCTCACGTATCTCGGTCTTGTTTTTATATGGATTAGGGTCATGTCATTTTAGCGTCTTTGAGCGCTGCGCCTGCTGCCGCGAGTAAAAAGGGGAAGCAGCAACTCAAGCATGAAGCCTTTCTCGATCGTACGTACAAGGATGCTGGCAGAATAGGATCGACTGTTTTGATCTTGTTCCAGGAATCAAGTCATCGACTGCCC
>JBBPJU010000038.1:0-62396 GCA_038088875.1 Austroboletus festivus | reverse complement strand
CTGCAAATGATGACTTCGTGGAGGAACCTCGTTGAGTGTGAATCATAGAACATGGCTTATCATGTTTCTCGTCTCTTGTGCACACTCGAACGAGGTCAAAAGCTGCCTATTGCAATATTGCAAACACAAACCCCATCACTACACCGGAATCATCGGGCATTTCTGGTAGTTTGACTACAGGAAGCTGTACCCGGCAGACTCGGACGCACCGCAGGGACGCAGAGGCAAAAACATTTGACAAACATTCAAGGGTGACAAGGTGGCCGCAACTCGGAACACGTTGCCTACCCCCCTAGCTCGCTTGCGTTCCCTGCCTTCAGGGTCGTGAATTTGGTGTCAGACCCGTGTTCGACTGCACGGGGCAAAGACCGTTCGGATCCCACCCGGAACGGTCCGAATGTGACATTCCAGTGACAGCTGAACTATCTCAGATTTGCATTTAACGTCATCGTTTGGGTTCATGGGATTGGTCACAATACTATGTATGTAGAATATGGTACAAAAGTGATACACATGTGTGAACGTGTTCAGTAGAAGTGGTTTTGTAAAACTGATATTAGCCTGTACTGACAAAGCCATCGTAGGACATAACGGTAGGTATGCGACCCACAACTACCAAGGAATAAGGTCGCACTGCAAGTGACATATTTACTCTAAGTAGGGAAAGCAATACGTGATGTATATTATACGGAGGGCAGAAAAAAATGTGCAAGTGCTCGAGAAAAAATCTCAAAAGACAAAAGGCACCAAATAAACACCAAATCTAGAGACCAACGCAACGTTCTATCAAGGTCCTTGCCCGGATCCCATTGCGACAATCCAACGACCTCGGAATCCATTTCTTCCAGAGGGACGTCCATACCAAACACAGACACGCGGCCTTGGCTCGGACCGGCTCCCCTGCTTGTGCCTGTGCCTGTGCCTGGACCGGTGTTGTTGCCAGTGTTTCTAGTATGGCCGCTTGCACTCGTGTTTATGCGCCTGCGTCGGTCCAGGTTTGACCTTTGTCTTGCCAGCTGAGAGCTCAAGGCGTTGTTTTTCACAAAAAATCTCTGAACGCCTCGAGCGCGTCGCACGCGTGCAACTTGCCCAGCCGGTCTAGTAGCTTATAAGCGTACCCGATATGAACTACAAGTCACCCCAAGCAAAGCATCAACATGAGCAGAAAACGCACCGTGCAGTCATTTCATCTACAATATCGTCCCCCTTCAAAAGTGGCATATCCACAATTACCTTGGCATAATATATCTTGGACAAGATCCCCGGTCCGCCCTTGGCCGGCGTCGCTGTGTCCACTCACCCTTGGAGACGCGCCTTGATGTTCGGCCGAAACTCTTCGCGCAAATCCTCGACCTAAGGATCAGATCATCACCGTTGACTTCAAGGTATCCCAGCAAGTCACCCTGATCCGGACCTTGGGCCCCTGGGGGAAGTGGTATTCCCATCATGAGCGCGGCGAGTGTCATTGGGTGCGCATTCTCCGCCCGGGTGGTCTGCACACCCTTGACCCACACCGTTCGACCCGCGTGCATCGATTCATGGCGTCCCGCCGGAGCGCGAGAATCTGCGCGAGTTTGACTTTGTAAATCTCCCTGTCGATGTTGCAAAAGCTGAAACGGATCGCGGCGCGGAATTCCTTGATAACATCAAGGAGTTCTTCCTCGGCAATTCCCAAGGCATAAGCGCGGTAAAAAGCGTCATTAGACAGGATGAGCTGGGGTGATGCGGCGTCTTGTGGGCGGAGGTGTTTATGGGCCTGCACGAGTTTGTGTACGCTGCCTGGTCTGTTTTTTAGGGACAGGATGCGGAGAGCGGCAGAGAGATTTTCGGACGAGTGGCCGGCGATGGACATGGGCAGTGGATGGAGCTGTTCCTCCAAGTCGTATTCATTGTCGGCGATAGCGACCATGGTGGAGTAAAGGATCCATGAAGGTGCTACTTTGAAAATAACGAAGAGGGGGGAGTGAACGAGGCCTCGTAAGCGCGACTGTTGGTCTGTGATACGCCATGACCAGTGAGGGGCATAAAAGCATTTTGGATGAAGATCATTATCGCATATGGATGAGCACTCGTCGGACGCGTAGTCCTGGTCGTTGTCGTCGTCAACCATGCTCATCTGTCTAACTAACTCGTAGTCTTGTTCGTCGTCGTCCTCTGTGTCGTCGTTAAAGATACCTAAAAGGAGGTGTGAAGTAGGATGAGAAAAATAGAGGTGAGATGACGTACATTTTGCACCGCCACGCAAGAGGTACTCCGAGAAGAGCGTGAATGTGGTGGTTCTTTGATATCTTGACTCTGTTGCAAGCATGATCATGAAAAGGTCACGCCATATCCAGAAGATGACGGTTTCGAAGTTTTGTATGCAATTGAAGACGAAAGACTTTACGACCTTGCTTGTGGATTTCTTTATTTTGACGGGGATGAACAAGCTTCCGTAGGTGCACTTGCACCTGTGGGTGTTGTGAGTAGGATGAGAGGGAAGGATATGGGACTACTTGCCCTCCGCAACCGTTTCCGATTTGATCGAGGGCGTCGAAGGCAAAGAGGAGACAAGCATGAGCGACTTTAAAGTTTTTTCGGTACTCAAATATGACCCTCCAAATGTCGTTGAGCCATCTAGAGAGGGTGTCTGCAACCTCGGAAAGGAGTTGTTCTCTGCGAGAGCTCCTGGAGGAGTACGGCGATCTCTACCTTTTTGACGTCGAGGTTGAGGGAGGGTATGAGAGCATAGCGGCGCTGTATCTGTGTCGCAGAAGCGATGAGCTTCTTTTGTCTACCGCTCGGGACGGTGTTGAGGGGAGCGAGGTGGTTCTGAACGAGGAATTGTTATGCATCTTCGGGGAGAACATTGTAGATGTCGAAGAACCTGCAAGTTTAGATTGAGAATGGAAGTGTACTATTGTCTCGGCGAGCGTACCGCTTGCTCGCGGTGGTCGACGGCATCGTGATAGAGCGATTTCCTATTTTGTGACAAGTGTGACAAGTTGGTAGAACATCCATTCCGGTTTTTATTTTTATTTTTTGTATTATATTATACATAGACACATATTAAATGATTTGGCGAGTCGGTGTAGCCTCGAGGCAACTTCCATTCGTGTCAACGTTGTCGCCGTACCACGTTGGAAACGCGCGTACGTCTTGTTATCAGCGCACTCGCACTCCCTCTTCGATCGCATCATTCATCCCCCCATGTCCAGTCACTCCCCACACAGATCCAGAAAGTCTCAAATGTATCCCCTACAGAGTAAATATTCTCTCTCTCTCGCTCTCTCTTTCCCTTACTCATTCACTCCTCCGCAGACCCTTCCCCGCCCCGAGACATGTCTCCCTCTCCCCGTGACAGACAGCGAACAGTAAAGGCCCAGTCTTTGCCGATCGTTCCATCAGTGATGCAGGTGTTCAACGCCGCCAACGTACAGCCAAATCAGCGCCAGGCACAACAGAGTCCCCCCTCTACCAACTCGTCCCTCCAGCCAAAGCGCTCAACATCTCCCCCCATCCCCCAGTCATCCGTGAACAATGTGGCCAAGCTTCCCCCTCCACTAAATCCCCCCTCCATCCCAAGGGAGGACGCGCAGGACCAATACACCCCTCCTGCGCCACCCATCCACTCCGTCTCTCAATCCGCCCTTCACCAACCCCCTCCGCCTCCGCAGCAACAGACGATACACTCGCAGCACATCCCCATGAATCCCACCATGGGTTACCCTCGCCCAATCAACAGGATCACTCCACAGTTCCTCGCCTCCTTCCATGCCATGGAAGAAAACTGGCAGATGACCGACGAGCTCATGGCCGAAATAGAGCGCGCCGACTATGCCCAGACCCTGAGCCAGCAACCGGCTGCTCCAGGAACATCCGGCGTCGCATACGCCGGTGGCGCCCAGAGCGGCCCTGTATACGTCCGCGAAGCTCCCTCCCCCCACCAGGACACCGTCCTCGACCGCGTACGGGCACCCGACCCACACTCGATCTCCAAAGAGTCAGACATCCCTCAAGGAATAGGTGCCCCATCTAGCAGACGATCAACCCGTTCCGAGCGTGACAGGGATCCCCAGCCGAGCGACAGCATCCAAGCTCGTAATCGCCCTCTTCCCGCTAGTCCTGGAAATTCTCCCTCTTACTCGCCTTCGGGGCACCCACGAGGCCCATCGCCGGATCGCATGTCCCCTCCTTACCATACTCCACAGGGCTCTTCCGGCGAAAGCGTGATCGCGGGGGACTATATCTCCCACAAGCGTGACTCCCTTCAGTCATCGGCCAGTTCACTTAATCGGATTCCGACTCCACCACCCACCCGCAAATCCTCCAATGTGACCAATACAGACAATATTCGCGCCACCCCACCTGCTGCCGGCAAGCTTGCTAGCCAAACGCCACCCCTTCAGGCGATGAAAACTCGCACGCCTGACAAATCTCTTCCTGTACAGGAGGAACCCGAAGACGACGTCGCTGCGTCGCCCAAAGATAACGTCGGTCATCTTCAGTACGACCATGGTGGCAGCCTACCCCGCGATGACGACGATGACACCCTAATCGAGACAGAGACTGCATATATGCACTCTGGGATCGACAATGATCACGATGGTGATTCTGGAAGCTATACCCCCCGCTCGCCGAGCGTGACCCTCCCAGAAGTATTTCCCAATCGTCACTATGTCTCGGCTCTTCCCAACAATCGTCTCGCGACTCTCACAAAACATCACCGCAACGGATCGACGGATCAACTCGGCCTCCGTAATGTCGATGCCGTCGTCAATGCCAAGCCTCCGACCAGACCAACTGAAGAGAACCGTGAGTTGGCCTCATTTTCCCCACAGGTGTAGGCTAAACAGATCCACGATACCCCAGAAGAGACGATCAGGCGACAACAAGGCCGGTACAACGACAATCGCGACGATCGAGGTATTCGCGGTGTAGAACAGTCCCAAAACCTCGCCCCGGTACAACAACCCATGCGACCGCATCCACTTCAAACGCAAATTCACCGAGAAGATCACTTCTACGACGATCCCGCAGCTGCATACATTCAATCGTATTTCCAGTCTGCGCGGCCTAACGCACCGATACCGCCCACCCCACACAGTCAAACTGCAGCGCCGTCGCCGTCGCCGTTTGTGTCCAGCATCCAACCCAGTCCTGCCCCTCCCGCCGGCTCACCGTATCCGTACCCGTTCTCGCATGTTCACCGGAACACATACCGCATGCACACGGTTCCCACGGCACCATCGTCCAATTATGATCCGAATCATCCGTCGGTCATCGAGGAGCAGCTCGCACTGCAGATGCAAATGTATGCGCTCAATAATAACGCGGCCATGTCCGATTCCACTTTTTCTCCGCGCTCGACACCGTTCCCGGGTGCGGAATACAATCCATGGGCCTTTCTGCAAGCTTCGCGTGCGTTTGGAGGCCGTCGGTTCGATTCGATGAGTTTGCAATCATCCCCAAGCCACCAGCCGGTACCGTTACCTTTCCCGCCTGCCCGCGGACGCGGCCTAAAGCGCCGTGAAAAGTCATCGAATCTCCGGACGCCGGCGAAACAAAAAACGGTGAAGCCACCACCGAGGGTGGAGAGCACCCAACCAAGGGACACAAGTCCGGAGCCGTATTCGTCGGGCGAGGAGACCGCGGGGGAGGGATACGATGTGCACGAAGAGCCGGCATGGGTGAATGGGGATGGTTACGACGACGAGGACGCGGAGTGGGTGGACGAGGAAGGCGACACGGACGAGTTGTTGGATCTGGAGTACCACCCGTCGTTTATTGCCCATGCAGACAAGCGGCGCCGGAAGTGGGACGCGCGGTGGGAAGCATTGCAGCAAGTGGTATACGGCCTCTCTTGAGTTTTTTGTCACTGGTCGCTCACTCGCACTTAGTTCCAAGCTTTGGATCGCGAAACGGATGCTACCATGATTCTGCTCGCGGCGCCGTCTCATTCGACGAAATTGCACACCCTAACATCCCGCGCCGTACGACGGGACCAACTCATCAAATCGCCCGCCATGTCCCAAATCCGGACCGCCTTCAAGGGGATTGCCTCTCGTCGCCAAAATGCCCGTTCACGCACTGCCTCTGCATCGATCCTCGAGCGCCTACGCCAGTTCAATACTTCCAGCCTCTCGGGCGACGGCTCACCAGACACCTCCTCGTCCGTCGAGGCGCGCGAGGGCGATTTGAAGCGTGCGCTCGAGACCGCGCTAGGCAGCCTCGAGACACTCCGCGTAATTTATGCGCATCGAGCGTCGAGGTGGGAGGAAGAGATGGCACGGATATCAGACGAACGGGAGCGAGTCGAATTGCTATTGCGGCAGACACTTGGGGTGAGTTTGGCACCAAACGGTGCAGGCATGGTGTGATCCGATGTCTGGGGAAAAAAAGGTTTATTTTTAGAACCCTTTTTTAATATCGGATGGTAGGGATCCCCCTTGTTGCAGACTATCCAGGTAATTTATTTATTCACCGATACTTTCTTTCCTTCTTTCATAAGCTGGTCTTTGTTGCCAAATCGTTCGTTTTCTTTATTCCCTGTGTTGGCTGTCTTCCCTGCTGTTGTCACCCTCGCCATTATGCTCGCTATGTGTATAGCCTTTGCCTCCCTTGTTATGACCCTTGTTATGACCCTTGTATGCCCAAAACGTCTTAGAGCGCACGCTCAGATATATGCCACCCAACATGTAATGTCTCTTTCCCCTACGGTCTTTTTTCGATCGGCTTGGATTATTTTTCTCTTGTGGACAATGTCGGACCATGCATCCTAATAGACATGATCTACCTCTGATAGGCTGGAAACATTTTGTTGTACAGTATTGGGTAATTGGGTTCGACGCACGACAAGGTACTGAAAGAACAAAGCGCGTGGCCCGACTTGCTATCTACAATACAGTAAGCAGCCGCATAACAGGCGCTGCTCTCAAGTCCTTTCCTCCTCAAGCGCCTAGCCAAAAGGTCAGACTCTCAAACATTGCTGACCCTTGTCTCCAGATCGGAGATATACTAGTGGTTGGCGCCTTAGCAGCGCTGGTCGGATGTGAAACGCACAGCTACTCTCGCAAAAATGAAGAAATAGCCGCTACAGCATACTACAACACTTACCTAAGTAAACAAGTAAAATAACGATGTATGCAAAGACTCTACGAACAGAGGCATATTTTACTTGTGATTATAACAAGGTCCGGGACGAACCGGGCAGTTTCTACACCATGTCTGATTTGTGCCCAGTTTGGGCATGAGTCCCTAGGCACGCTTCCGCAGAACCCTTGGGATATTTCTGCCCAATATTGTCAACAGGAACGTTCTCTGGGACGGCTCTGAGGGTGTGTTCAAAACAGGCGACTATAAACAAGGTAGTCAAGCGTGGACAATATCTATAGTATCATGTTGTTCGGGCGAATGATAGTGTGTACTGGACATATTCTCCGGGTTTCCATTCCCGCATACTAGCTACAATATAGGTGGACTATACGTAGGGGAAAGGAAGATTGGGCTTGAGCACGAAACGCTCATCAGCCCCAAACGGAAGCACATCCCTGTGGACCGTCTGATGAGCTGCGAGAACGGGCGGGAAAGGCCTCGCAGCTGGTGATGCCATCAGAGTACGCTTACACGGAAGGGGTCCTTGAAGAGAGGGCCACGAGGCCCTGGCGGCATAAAGCTGACAAGAAGGGAGGGTACGACGCAGGCGAATGAGATGAACGCCTGTGAGGATGAAGGTGCACAGAGAGACAAAGATGACCACGTACCGCAAAGCCGACGACTGTCAGAATGTGACACCGCTAAGCGGTGTCACAGACAGTCACTTTGTCTCCGTCGCTCTGTGGCGCAGTAGCGACGCCGGACTCGCCTATGGTGTCCATATGCATGATGGATGCAAATCCACCTTGTACTCTGGGCGCCGAGAACTACAAGCAGGCATTTTATGTCACCGCATTAATGCCAAAGTACAAAGGCCTATACGATTATGGAATTATTCACTCAATAATATGCGACAACCTGGCGACTTGGAACGCGTATCTCCTGTTCCATTCCGTATGGCACGAACCGGCAGGCTTCCCCATGGATCTTCCCTTTCTGTGTTCCTTTTATGATGTGTTTTGTGTACTCCGAGGTCAGCTTCCTCAGCGACGCATATATAATGGTCCTGGATCGCTTGGTGCGTTTCATCAGCTTACTCGCGCCTACCGTCGATCATTACCGTAGCAATTTACCCCTCCCTCTGAAGTCGTCGCTCTCTTCCAAGTCCACTCCGAGCAGGCTCTCGCCTTTCCACTTCCGCAGATACGCGTCCCATTCTTTCTTTATCATTGAAAATGAAGATGATCCTCTTCCGCCCCACTTTCGTTACTGCCTGGATGATGTTGCACCTCATCATCTTCTGCTTCTTTTCGACGACTGGCAAGTTCACTTTTTAGCCATCTCCGAGCGATGCCCCTCATACCTTTCTTCCACCGTTCCTGGCGGTATGTAGCTTTTGCCGCGCCACAGTTTGGAAGAGTAGAATTCCATGTGCTGGACGAGGAACCTCCGTCTGCCCAACTAGGCGGAGAGCTTTCTGTGCTATCAGCTGACGGTCCGGCCCCGACTTCAATTCTTTCCAATAACGCAGTTCAAACTCCCGACACTGTCAGCCAAACTGACACGGCATCCAGCGTATGTACTTTCTCCATGTGTCAATGATGCAGTACTCACGCGGCACCTGCTAGATGTCGGCGGGCGCGACACCGTCCGCTACCCATAGCAGTGGCGCGTCACACGCTCTGAGCAGCGGCGCCCACACCGCACTCCTCTTGGGTGCTACAGCCTCTGCCGTCTTCCTAGTCTTCTGATCGATTCACGGATGGCTCCGTGCCTTTTGCCACCCGATTGCACTCATAGATGGTCTTTTTCATCAGACCCTCGACCACGTGGAAAGGTTTATTTATTGCATTACTCGCCGTGTGTTCCTACCCCCATGACTCCCCACCAAGACTCCTTTTTGCTCGGATTCGCGAGACGTGACCACACGTCCTCCCGCGGGAGCACTATTTTAATATCTGTCTGCGTGTATCCATCTGTTACATATCTGTGCACGGTTTGCACCCTCCGTGTAGCATCTACTGTTTTGTATCGTGTCCAGAGTTGTATCGTACATTAGATTTTCGCTCCTCCCCTGCAAGGACCCCTCTGTCTTGTTTTAATACATGAAATCGGTCCGGATTTATTGTTTCCTTTTACGTGCGTAGGTCAAGTATCGAACGTACTCTGCATCATAGCCCTTTCCGAGTTTCAATCTAAGATGCCGATACTCAAGGAAACGACCACCCTCTTTCTACTATGGCATGTTCCTGAAGCCCATCAAATACTGCATGATCTGAAAGGCGGCCTGTCCAATAGCATAACAATCGGATTGATGGATGGATGACAAGCAGGACACATAAATGTCCGGAAAGGAAAACTCACCCAGGGCGCAAATTGCGGTACCATATGCCCACTGAGGTCGACTTCATAATAGGTCAATCCGCGCTCAGAATGTACGTTGCCATACGCGCCGATGCTATCGATGACAAAACTATCGTTGGCGATCGGAGTCCGGAATCCCTGCAATCCGTTCCCTGGCCAGAGAAACTCATCAAAAAGGGCAGTCTCGTAGCGTTACGCGGAACGGACGTACATGTCATGCTGCCATGCCAAAAGATGGAGGGTGAGAAAAAAAGGTATGTTTAATCAGCTTCCTTGTGGTTGCGATACTATTTAGTGTCAAGCCATGTGCGTTAGACTTACTTTTGGATTGCAATGCGTGTCCTAGAAATTACATCAGAAGATAAATATAGTGCACCAATAACGATACTGCCATCATCCCAGTGGAAACTTACCCTTGTGCGATCAGTATAAAATCAGCCAATCCATGCACAATCACCGTCCGCACGCTCTTCTCGATCACGTTCGGGAGGACGGTAAAGGCGGATGGTAAACTGTTGTCTCCGTTTGGGAACACGTTGATGTTAGAACACTCGGACCATTGCGTGTCAACAGGTGCATGAATCGCTTCCTTGACTTCGCGACGGTTGAAATAGATGGGCGATTGATTCTGCGGGAAGGAACCTCTATAGATACAACGTGAGTTCTTTGCAAGAGGAACAGCTGTAGAAAAAGGGAAAACCGTACGGGAAGCCGAGGACATCCCACAGGATCGGATACTGTTTATCCGATGTCAGACTCAGCCACCTCAAGGGACCTGCATCAGTACTTGCCGTATCCCAGATGCGATATACGTCAAATGCGGGGTTGATTATTAATGCATTATTGAATATATCGTCCCATACGTCGCATCCAGCGGCAAACTCGGTAGAGCCTCCTGGGAGAGGAAGAAGCCCTTGCGGTGGGTACGTCATGTAGGTGGATACATAGTCAGTGTAATCGCATCTATCGGCCTTCCGATCGAGGTATTCTAGATACGTTTGACTAGGGTCGGATGGGTGTGAACGCGGAGCACGATAAAAGAAAAACTGGGAGCGATGGAGCTTACTTGAAGGAAAACAAGCCTTTATATCTGTGCACAAAATCCACTGCGGGAATCTCTTCTTGTACGACATCCCACGAGATCACAGCTGAGAATTGGTTGGCGCATTCCAAATAGATACCCAAAAACAGACGAGCACTCACGGTCACTAATCCAAATCCCTTGAAGAGAGAGGTCCAAGACGGCCGGATTCTCATAGATATAGTTTGCAATGTCTACGCACAATGAGCCTGGTCTAGCGGGCTTTTGTTCACACAACTTACAAGGGATGTACATGCCGGCGTACTAGCCAAAACGAACCCCTGAGTTGCCTATCCCATCCCGCAGAAAGAAAGGCGTACTCACACTTTCACCTGAGAGCCATAATTTCTTTCCTTTCAGTTCCGAGAATACTTTGAGAAACTGCTGCAGAAAACCGACGAGCTGTTCAGCAAGTTGGTCCTCATTATCGATATCTGGGGTCCCCTGTGAGAACCCGGTGCCGACCGGTTGCTCGACCCAAAGAACAGAAGAAAGGTTAGTCCAGCTGTATTCGTTGACCGTGGGCTTTGCTTGACCCCAACCCCACGAAAGGGGCTTAGGCGACGGCGTTAGAACGCGGATGGAGCCAAGTGAAAGCACTAACCCTGTTCTCTTGAAGGAGACCCTCGAGTGAAGAACATCCAGGACCACCATTTGTCCTAAACAAACATTTGATTCATGTTCGTCGAGTTGGAAAGAAAAAGTACCAAAATATGAGGTCATCCAAGCTCCCTTCAGGGCCAGCAGGGAAGAACCAAAAAAATAGCTTTATGCCAAAGTAGATCAGCATGCTACAGGGCCAGTCAGTTTCAGCTGGCTACACTATACCTGGCGTGTTTCGTTTGCATTGTCACTTATGGGCAGTAAGCCAGCCCAACTGGATCCAACATCGAAATCAACCAGCGGAAGGGCACTTCCGTTGACCCAAAACTCTACCAGGGGCATAAATCAAGACGTACAGCCAAATAACCATCATGAACGCACCAGATGCCTTTGGATTCGTGAACGTGATATTGTGGGCCAGGCGCGAAACGGCAGGACCAGGACCCCGCTGCCATCGTTTTGCAGCCTCTGCTTGGTGCACCCTGAGCTCGTCCTTGCGCATCATCCGCGCGCCCACAGTACTCGCAGCCGCGAGAAACGTCACAAGCGCTGCAGCGAGTACGACCATCTTGTGAGGAACAAAGCTTGCTGGCGCACTTGTCGATCAAGTTGCAGGAAACAATCAAGTTGACCGAGTCAGGGTGATAGAATAGATATACCCAGGCCGGGACAATGAAGTACCGTCCCCGACGATATATTAATCTTGTCTGGCTCATGCGAGGGACATCAGGAGGACAAACACGAAGGGTGAGGCCATATGCACAGGGAACCGAGCATGCGCCGCGGGTCTTAACGTGCGACAATAGATAAGCGCGAGATGCGTAAATTCGGAGGAAATGCCGCGTAGAAGAGCCTGCAAGGCTATGCAAATGAGTTGATTGGAGCCAATTATCACTGGGCCGACCCAATGAAAGCGAGATAGTGTCACCACGATCATGTCGTCGAAATGAATCTGTGGTCAAAATACTTAGTTTGCGCCCCATGCTTAGGAGTCATATTGCTACCAACCTCCGCTCAAGCGGCCGATAGTCGTACTATTACCTAACTTTTTTGATCGGGCAAGGCAGACCAAGAGCCAAGGTGGACGTCGCCTAACAGTGCAATTAGACACCACTGCGGTCGCATCTCAGAAGATATATATCCCTGTCTCTTGTTCATGCCGTACGTACGCAAAAAAAAAAGACGGTTTTAACGAGAAAGTAGAGGCACCACACAAACTCGAACGAAATACTCGTGAAATCTCCAATCCTTGGTCAACTCTGGATGGAATGTCGTGAGTAAATGATTCCCCTGTTGAACGGCTACTATTCTTCGTAGATCGGCTTCACTGTCCAGCGGGGTCACATCTCCTGACTTTGGGACTACCCCAAGGGGAAGGCGGGCGATGACACGAATTGGAGGTCTGTCAGGTGATGAATTTATTGCCTTGATAACCTGGAAAACGGCTTAGCACGCCAAACATGCTAAACGAGTTTATGGATACACACAGGTGCACGGATGAATATGCCTGTAAAAGTGTTGTGTGAGTGTTGTAATCCTTCAACAGTTAACGGGGCCTCGAAAGAGTCCACCTGATGAAAATGAGTCACGACTGAATTTTAGACATGGCGACAGACCTGTGAACCCCAGCCATTGCGTGCAACAGTGAGGGTCATCCCACCCAAGACCTCTTGACCACCTTTTTTTGGATTCTCTATCGTCTCTGCCAGGAGGATGGCACCCGCACAGGTTCCCCAAACTGGCTTTGTTACGGCAAATTCTCTAAGTGGCTGCAAAAGCCCTGCGAGTTTGGCTAATAGGGCAATCGTAGTCGATTCTGAGTGAGAGTCAGAAATACATTCATGTTCTAGCAGAGAACATGGCACTCGCCTCCGCCTGGTATGATCAAACCGTCACATTTTGCGAGGTCGTCCGGGGTGCGTACGAGGAGCGGGCAGACCTTGACGGATGAAGCTGCCTTTCGGAGAGCAACTTCGTGTTCTACAAATGCCCCTTGAAGAGCTGAGGATCAAGTCAGTGGTTGGTCGCGATGGAGGGGGTCTGCTTGCCTAATATACCAATGATCACCTTGTCTTGCATTCAGGATTTAACTTCGGTGTGGCGGTAGCTAATACTATGCCAGTGCTGAGACTTGAGATAGTCGTATTAGGACGGAAGGCGATGGATACCCGGTGATGCCAAAAGTGTCTGGACGCTAAGGCGATGAAACCAACCTACTAGTATAAAGGGGTTTGTATTTTGAGGCAGTCTTTTCTGAGTTGGCTATGATAATCGGGCCGACCGGACAGTACCGTGTGAATCAATGACCGATGACTAATGCACGGCTTCTGCTTTTTCATCTCTCACCTTGACCACCACCGCTGCGCGACTCTTCTCCATGTCCGAACTCGAAGCTGACCTCTATGGCGGTAAGAACAGCCTAATGCATCCAGGTTACCTCGTCTAATATATTTCACCCAGATCTCTATGCAAATGATGAGGCAGACTTTGCGTCGGCCGTCGACTTACACGAGTCCAAGCACGAAGAAGTCAAAACGGAAATGCTTTCGGAAATGTCACCCCCTCCGGCTTCAAAGCTTGCAGAGGTAAAACAAGAAAGCAAAGTCACTCCTGTTTCCCAACCAATAAAGTCGCAACCTGTTGAATCTCATGATGATTACTCTCTCGCTCCAGCACAATTTGGTTCCTCACCCCAAAATGCTCCACAACAGATTCCCACGTATCAGCAACCGTCAGATTATTTAGTAGACTCGCATTCTGGCACATACGACCACGCTCGTATGCCCGAGCGCAGTGTGCGGCCTTCGGAAATGAAAGATGAAGGGTGAGTCTTTTTGGAGTTCCCCCGTGCTAATCATAGAAGCCAGTTTTGTTGCGTTGCTGCGCTCGTCGGTATTAATGGGTTGTCGCCAAGTAAAAGTGTAGTCGGTTCATCGTCTTGCTCGCCTAGCTACTCGAAAGTCTGTCGACTGTCACTAGGCTAGCTCTAGCGTACAGTCTAGTCTAAACTAGGCTTTTAAAAAAAAAACCCCTCAAGAGACAGTGGCGTCCCCTCCATTTCTCTTCTGTCAAAATGTCTCCTGTCCTTTACAGATAACTAATAGCAACTTTGCTTTTTCTATATCTCCGTCGTCTATCGCGTTCGTCGCTGTCAACCGTTTGCGCGTGTCGGACTGGGGTTACTATCTATAGCAAGATGTTCATTGGCGGGCTTAACTGGGATACAACCGATGGTACTTGCGCCGTCATTAATCTCGCCGTAACCGTGCAGTAGTACTAAAACTAGGATTTCTTCGTGCTAGAGTCCCTCAGAAGCTACTTTTCGCAGTTCGGTAAAGTAGATGCATGTACTATCATGCGCGATGCCGCTGGGCGGTCACGGTGTTTCGCCTTCTTGACGTTTGAAGACCCGGCGAGCGTCAACGCCGTGATGGTACGGGAGCATTTCCTGGATGGCAAGATTGTACGTACATTGTTGTATTTAATATGCGGATTACGTCTAGCTCATATTCGTTTCTGCGTGATCTTGAAGATTGACCCAAAACGAGCAATACCAAGACAAGAACACCAACGAGCGACAAAGTTGTTCATCGGCGGTCTGGCGGGGAGCGTAACGTCGGAATCTATGCGCGAATTCTTCTCTCAGTTTGGAAAGGTCATCGATTCGACGGTCATGCTCGACCGCGAGACTGGACGGAGCAAAGGATTTGGCTTTGTATCATTCGAAGACACCAACGTTCAGCCTTTTCTTGGTTTTGGGAATCTGTCGATTGATGGTAAATTGGTAGGTTTGGACTCACTGTCCGGATATGTCGCGGTTGTTGAGTTTATAACTCCGTAGATTGACGTTAAATTGGCCCAGCCGCGATATCAGCGGGACCACTTCCAGGAGGACGGTACACCACAACAGATCGTAGGTCCCCGCGCCGGTACCGAAGGAGGAGGGGCAGCGACAACCAATGGATTCAATGGACAAACCGGTGGTGGCGTCAATTTCCCTGGGGTTCAGGCCAATGCCAATCCCATGGTGGGAGGCCCAGCTGGCAATACACCGTTCGACCCACAGGCACTGGCACAGTTGTATACCAGGATGTTCCAGATGGCTGGTGGGGGAAACATGATTGGAATGAGCATGAACCCAATGATGGGAAATATGGGGGCCGGGATGGGCGCGGGGGGATATGGTGGCGGAATGGGAGGCATGGGGAGGGGAATGGGAACCGGTATGGGTGGAGGAATGAGTGGTGGTGGTGGTAGTGGACCCGGAATGGGTGGTGGAATGGGTAGAGGAGGGCAGGGGCAAGGTGGCACACCGACGGGCCCAAGTGGGTTGGGACCCAACGTTCCACGTGGTCCTCGAGGTGCTCAAGGGGGTGGAGGTGGGCCGGGCGGGCCAGGTGTGGGGCCACAGCGTGCTGGACAACGTGGACAGCATAGCTATCACCCGTACGCACGGTCGTGATCAAAGTCGTGATCGTCGTTTGCCCGACGCCGGAGCTTGTGGACAGTTGGAATCTCAAAATTTTTATCTTGGCCCCGAGGAGGATCGCCAGCCATGGTTGTCTTTTTCTTTTCTTTTCTTTCTTCATCATAATAACCTTATAGCTGGTGTTCGTTCTTACATGACCGTTTTGTACAGTATTATTATGAAGTAGTACAACATGCTTAGACTTAGGTAGCCATGTGGCGGTGTCTCTCCTGTACACAAATGTCGGGCGACGCTGTTCAAGACAAGCGACGGCTCGTCCTTCCCACGCATCCTCGCCGACGACCTCCACGGCCTCGACGTCAACCGCATATAATGCCCCCACACGTCGACGTCGTCATTGTATTTCGCGCAGCGTCCAAACGCACATCACTCGACAAGGAGCAAACACGAAAAAATGCCGCAAAAACTGAACGCCAGTACAAGGCACTCATCGACACTCTCACTCGCGCCGGTCTCAAGGCGGTCGGGCGTCGCGGAGAGAACCAAGACCAACTGCTTGTCCTCGTCGCCTGTCCCCCCGATCTGCTCGTTCGATTAGTCCATTGCGAACGGTTTGTCGCGTCTGTCGTTTGTGCAAACACGCAGCTAACGTTTTACGTCCTTCAATCCACTCAGATATTCCGATTTTTTATACGGCCTTCCTATGTCTAAATTGCCTTCCGCAGAGGCAGACCTCGATTCGGCTCCGCTCTCATCTGCGGATCGCGTGCGTCTCGTGCACGCCTTTCTGACATCGACACCACATGACGGTGGCCTGGGAATCATACCAGGCTGCCCAGAATGGCACCTCGTCCAATCCATCATGGCACTTCACAATCACGAGTTCAACGATCAATGGATAAGGTCATGGACCCGACACAGAATAGCCTCTGTAGAACTCGAACAAGTACGCTATCAGGTACGCTCCCTCAACCCCCTCGTTGCGCAGTCACGTTTATCGGGGTAACGTAGTTTGGTGAATCCGTCGCCCTTTATTTCTCCTTCCTGACCGCATATACACGCGCCCTTATCTTCCCTTCCGTGCTCGGCGTTCTTTTTTATTTCTTTGGCACACAGTATTCTGTCATCTATTCAACACTGCTATTCATATGGTCCGTCGTGTTTGTCGAATGGTGGCGTCTTCAAGAACGCATTCTTTCCGTTCGATGGCATACCCGTGGGTCTTTCCGTGTAGAGAAGCGAAGGGCGGACTTCATTCCTGGTTTCCCTTGGTGGAAGAAGGAGGCAAGGAAGATGGCAAGCATACCCGTCATATTATTATTTTCCAGCGTCCTCGCAGTGGTTTTAACGGGTGTCTTTGTCCTGGAGGCATTTGTGACAGAGCTGTACACGGGCCCTGGTCACCGCATCGTAGTACGTTGTCTCAGTATGACTCTTATTCTTGAGTCTGACCCAATCCTAAAAGGCTTTCAGTCCGACCATTCTCTTCTCGGCGTTGGTGCCACAACTCTTTGGAATGTACAAGACACTCGCTATGCGGTATACGGACTGGGAGAATCACGCACATCAATCCAGTCACGCAAGCTCCTTTAGCATCAAAGTATTCACGCTATCCGCTATCAACGCTTATCTCGGTCTCGCGCTTTCTGCGTTCGTCTATGTTCCATTCGGAGAGACAGTCATGTCCCTTGTTCAGCATTACCTTTTCTCTGGGCCGCCCCCGGGAACTGCTAAGCTTCTTGAAAAGCTGAACATCAATCTGAATGATACCCTGAAGTTTACGTCCGCAGCCAAGGGCACAATAACGAAGAAGGGTGTAAAGTCTGTGACCACGCAAAGTTTGTTCGAAGCAGATAGTGCTCGTGCACGTCTCAAGCTGAACCCTTCAAGGTTGCAAGAGCAAATGTTTGCGTTTACAGTCACCAACCAAGTCGTGGACAACATCCAAGAAGCTGTTCTACCGTATATCATGCGAGCCATTGGCTCGTTCCGCGCCGGAAAAGGGTTTAGGAATGGCCATGGGAAAGGGATTAGTAAAAAGAAACGAGTTGCTTTTGATGATGAACCGGCAAGTCAAGCGCACGATGACGCTCGGACACGCGAAGAGCGCGAATTTCTGGAAACCGTGCGGAGTGAAGTGGCCCTTCCCGAGTACGATACGTTTGACGACTACAGCGAGATGGTAACCCAATTTGGCTATGTTGCGTTGTGGTCGACGATATGGCCCTTGGCGCCACTCATGTCACTCCTGAATAACCACATCGAAACACGCTCGGATGCGTTCAAGATTGCGGTGCATGTCAGACGGCCGATTCCCGTGCGCACCGACACGATCGGACCCTGGCTTGAGAGCCTCTCGTTCTTGGCCTGGCTTTCTGCCCTCACCAACTCGGCGCTGGTGTATATGTTCCGCACGCCATTCAACGGTTCCGGGACGGAGCAACACCATGACGAGAACTTGCCATCAGATCACGTGTATGCGGCGACCAAGGATCTGCTCGGCTCTGCATTTCTGATCGCCCTCCTCGCCTCGCACGTCTACTTTGTGCTGTGCGCTGCCGTGAGACGCGCACTCGAGCTTGCGCTGTGGAGAGGCAGCAAAGAAATGAAGGAAGCGGAGCGGGTGGAGCGGGAGATCAAGGAAAAGTACCTTGCCCAGTGTCCCACGACCCCGCTGCAGACTCGGTTCGACTCGGCTGCGGAGGCGGAGGAAAAGAACGATTGGACATCCTTTTGGGCAACCGACGAAGGAATGGACGAGATTCAAAAATCAGGCAAGGACGCGTGAGCCTTGTCCATGCATCCGTCTGTTCATTCTTTTGCTTCGAAAATAGAATGCAAGTGACTTGATCTGCTTGAGCATATCTTTTTTTTCTTCTTGATCTTTCTTGTCTTATGTTTGTCTAACCACTGAGCGTCCTATTGTCACGTTCTCAGCCTTGTTTCCCAATATCGTACATACATAGCATGTTCCACATATCGCACGTCTAACACCTTTGTTGCCTAACACAGTAAAACTTTCTGTCAGTGATGACTTCCAAATGACACAAGAAGAGTCGTGATAGATGGGTATTCGCTTGTCAGACACCTTACCATCAGGCTGCACCCTTTCTGTAATCGACAGTCGCACACTGCTCCCAGGGCAAAATATCCCCGCGATCAGTCATTCCCTGAATATAAAACCTTACTAGGCTCCGGTCGACCCAGTCAGGCGGAAAGCATGCCTGGTCGACATAAAACCTATTTGCACGCCCGTCGAGACCCGTCGTGCCGAGAAACACGGCGTTCGTGGGGTCCACGTGGTGCACAGAACGGTGGTCCAAGGACGCAGCGTAGATGTTGAAGTAGATAAAGGCGGGGAAGCGGTACGCGGGTGCGTCCTGCAGAGGCCACGCGGGTGTGGTCGACTCGGCATCATCCACATGAACGACGATGGGTTCCAGAATCGAGGCCGTGTTCCACGTGAGGACGCCCTCGACAAGGTAAGGGTTAGGAATGGGGATGGCAGCGTCGGGCACGTGGGGATGGGGAGTGAACTTGGCCCCGGTGACGCAGGGGGTGCTGACGGATTCAGACTCGGGGGGCGGCGTAGGATATACAGCAAGCTGCCCTAGGGAAAGGGAGAACGTCACCGTGACAAATGGTTTTTTGGGTTGGAAGCCGATGAGGAAACCGATCGCAACAGACGCAGTGTTCCGGGAAGAGGCAGAAGCAAAGTTGATGCTCTGTCGAGTCCATCCTTGGAGGAGATCAGTGACGAGGGCTTGTCCGACGCTCAAGTAGGCGACATTGTCACACTCTTCCTCAGACAAGGGTTTAACATAAATATGGGAGTCAAGGTCGACGTTATCGCTGACCGTGGTCTTGTAGACGACACACGCTTCAAATGACTCTTGTGTTGTGATTGTGAGCGATTGGACGGGCAGCCAGATCAATCTGGAGGTATCTTTTGACGGTGTAGCCCCAGCGTAGGTGAAGGTCAATTTAACTGTGTTTCCTCCGTTGTAGCCATCTGTCATGTCCAGCATGGTCGACGCAGTGAGAGCAGCTTCCTCCTGCTCGTCGCCTTGCCAACAAGGAGCGGGCCATGGCCAAGCGAGATTTCCTATCGGGCTTTGCTTATCGATATCGGTCCAACCCTCCCTCTTATCAAGTACCTGCTTTCCTCTAACGAACCAAGAGTAGCCGACGCCGGGAGAAAAGTTGGTGTAGAACGTGTGGTTGAAGGGGTCAGGAAGGGGTAACTCTGAGAAGAATGCGGTCATGGGTTTGAACAAGCCCTCCGGGGAGCTTGGCACGGGGATCGTCTCCCCAAGCCTGAGAGGACCAAGCCACAGTCTTCGTTCGTTGTCCCACCACTCATTCCAGTTTTGTTCTGGCCTCTCCGTTGCAGCCTCCCAAGTCCATCCTGGTGCGAAGAGGGCAGTACTGAACCCTCGGGGGACGGTGTGGGTGATGGCGCGGTAACAGCAGAAGCCGCTATTACCGTATTGACCGCGACCAGGCCAGACATCTACACCTGAATAGATGCTTTGAAGGGTCTTTTCAGCGATCGAGGATGTTTCATCTGTGGAAGGAGTGTGATCCAAGACTGAGCGGTTGAGATTCCAGAGATATTGGGCCATTGAATCGAGAGTTTTGGGCAACCACTGGAATATCGCTCTCAGGATCTCGTGAACCACGCGGCCCCAAGGGTGCTCACCCAATAGTTGGTGAAAAACGCATCAGAAGCCAAAAAAAATGGTAGGTTGTAACCATTTAGTCTGTTTTGGTGCGATACTTGCCCGTTGTATATGACGCTGTCGTACCTGACTTGAGAGATAAATCTCTGGGGTCAGAATATGCACCGAGCGCACTTACCACACAACTTGAGCGTGAGGGCCAACTTTAGCCCGGAGTGCTGATTTAAGCAACAACATCCAAGCGGCGAGAGCGCGGGCATGACTAGTCTTGAGTGGAAGGTCGGACTCGAAGTTCAGTAGATAACCGTCAAAACCACGCTGGTATGCCAACTCGGCAAGGAGGACGGCATAATGCTCAGAGACGGGTACCCGGTCATCCGTGACTATGCAATTAGGTGTACCTACAACAAGGCGAAGACAATCGGGCTCTGCATCAAGGCCCTCGAATATCCTGCTCATGGCGAAACTTGTGAGAACGATATGAGATGATGTGCTGGATCGTGCTCACAAGGTGCCCAGCATCAGAGTGCCGTGCCTGTGAGCGGCGTTGGTCCACCCCGATGGAGGTACGGCGACGCGGTTGTGCGAGAAACTGTCAAGTCGATCGATCAAGATGGGCGTTCGATGGGGGTCGACGCACTAGACAAAGGAGTCGCAGAGCGACCAAAAGTTGAAGGTGTAGCATAGTTCGGAAGGGGACTCAGAATATCCACCCTAAGCGCAGGTTAAGTCTGGGTCGTTTGCATCGGACACACTGACTTTATAATCGTGGCAGACCTGGGGATGGGTGAGCGAGGCGTCGATCATGGCTTGGCAAACGTGACGTACCAGCAACTTTCCGCGAGTTGTGGGTGGTTGTGGACGGGTGCGATAGGGTAGTACTGCGCCAAGTTTTTGGTGTGGACGAGCGAACCAGGCGTCAAGTTGAGCGAGGGATCGGAAGAAGGGCACTTCGTCATTGACCCGGTCCGAATGAGCCCGTCCACGCAAAGGCATGGTAGAGGAAGCGTGGGAAAGTAAGAGGGAATCCTCTGACTTGAGTTTTTTTTTTTTTGCTTTGTCGAGTTCATGTTGGACGTTGAACATGTCTGACCAGCAAGACATTAAACTCGAAGAAGGAACACCAACTGAAATCGCACCACAAGATGTCTACTCAAATGGTGACAAGACTCAGCCAGCAGACGACATTTTGTCTGCGCTCAACGCCCTCATGCCAAGGAGCTTGCCTTCCGCCACTCAAAATGGTCACGGCACTGATCAAGAGACACCTCAAGAATCTCTCCAAGATCCACCTTCCGAGTGGCATGCATTGCGCGAGAAATTGCGTGAACGTCCGCATGACCCAGACGGTTGGAACAAGCTCGTTGACATTGCCGAAAATGCGGGTGACCTTGAACAGATTAAGCAGACATACGAAGCCTTGCTCGAAACATATCCCAACACGGTATGACGTCTTCCCGCCATCTTCAACCAGCGTGATTTGACAATGTCCGAATCAAGTCCTCGGCTCAAATCGCCTATCTCAACCACTTTCTGAGTCCCGGCCTGTTCCAGTACGCTGAAGAACTGTTCAAGCGGTTCTTGAGAACCTCGCCGCTCGTCGATCTCTGGAAATTTTATCTCACCTATGTCAGGTCAGTTCGATGCGGACCACGTCCGACTCCAACGTAAATTGAAAATATCCTTCAGACGAGTGAACACCTCTCCTACCAGTCGAGAAGCCGTCAGCAGAGCGTACGAATTTGCTCTCAATCGTATTGGCCAAGATAAGGATAGTGGTGAGATATGGAACGATTACATCCAGTTCATCAGAGTTGCAGAGGTACGCCAATTAGACTAGCAATCCAACCATGCTCGACCTTGACTCCATGTTAGACAACTACCACTTGGGAGGAACAACAAAAGATGGATGCACTTCGTAAGGTCTATCACAGAGCTGTACAGATTCCACTCGAAAACGTTGAAAAACTCTGGTCTGAGCTCGAAACGTTTGAAAACTCGCTGAATAAGATCACAGTTCGTTCTCTCGCTACCTCGGCCCATTCTCTCTTCGCTCACCATTCGGTAGGCAAAAAAATTTATGACTGATCTGTCTCCATCATATATGCAAGCACGCACGGTACTTCGTCAACTACAAAGGCACCTTGGTCCCTTGTTTCCGCCGCCTCCAGCATCGTCAACATCGCGGCCGCCCATATACTTGCCACCAGCTCCGACATTCAATGCCGCGGAGAGAGCCCTCGTAGGTTCTTGGAAGACCTATTTAAAATGGGAAGAGAGCAACCCGCTTGAGTTTGAGGAAAAAGATAAGGCTACGCTGATCTCCCGTATCCAGGGAGTCTATCGCAAGGCCGTCATTCGCATGCGATACTACAGTGAGATATGGTATCAGCTCCATATGTCTGTCATCTTCGTATCGCTTATGCTGCCCACTACAGGTACATGGCATTTGTATGGACCACAAGTATCGGTAAGCAAGAGGAAGCGCTAAACATCCTCAAAGCTGGTATGGAAGCCAACCCTACCAGCTTTCTATTGCATTTTGCGTATGCCGAAGTACAGGAAGGCCGCAAGGAGTACGGCGAAGTGACTACAACTTTCGATAAGCTTCTTGATACCCTCCGCGCCGAACTTGAAGAGATTGAGGGTCGAGTGAATTCAACCAACTCGTCGTTTTCGTCTGATGTGTCTGGTCGTGCTGCGCCTGCGGGAGCACCGAATGTCTCCATCCCTTCGGTGACGGGGCTTACGGAGGCGGGAATGGTTTCCACCAATTCATCTTTCACTACGCAGGTTTCTGATGAAAAGTTACCTAAGTCAAAAGAACTACAAGAACGTCGAACAGAGTATGGGCTTGTTTGGATCATGTACATTCGGTATGCTCGTCGTGCACATGACCTCAAGACATTCCGGGCAGTGTTCGCCAAAGCCCGCAAAGATCGCTGGACCTCCTGGGAAGTCTATGAAGCCGCAGGTTTGTTGTCCGAGTAGTTCCAACGAACTGCAAAGTTGATAAGAACCGACAGCCTTGATGGAGTACCATTGCAATAAAGACGGTGGGATGGGAGTTGCGTCTCGTATATTCGAGAAAGGTTTGGAAAGTTTTGGAGATGAAATTGAGTTTGTGTTGAGATATCTTGGTTTCTTGATATCTGTCAATGACGACAATAGTACGTGGTCCTACGCTTCCAGTTTGCAAATTTTATTGACCATGGTTGTTTTCCAGATGCCCGAGCGTTGTTTGAGCGGGTTATCCCAACATTTTCCGCTGAGCGCGCTCGGCCGCTTTGGGAAAGGTGGGCACGTTATGAGTATCAATTTGGCGATCTCGAAGCCGCACAGAAGCTTGAGAAGCGTATCGCTGAAGTTTACCCGACGGGTGCGTTCCATTTCATGGTTCGTGTCAAGATAGAGCCAATGAGTCCCATTCTAGACCCTCCGATCAAGCGCTTTGCTCAGAGACATACATATCTTGGTACAGATGCCATTGCGGCGAGAGACCTTGGATTTGCTATGGCTGGTCGTCAGCCACTCGGAGCCTCGTCTTCTACTTCTTCTCTTGAAAAGCGTACAGATTCCTTGTTGTCAATTACGTCCGCTGCACATATGCCCCCCTCTCAACCACCTCCGAAGAGGCAACCGACGCCTGAGCTGAAGCGTCGAGAAGAGTCTGTCAAACCAGAATTTGCCCCGCCCGCCAAGCGTGCAAGGCCGATGTCCCCTTCGCGTGACAGAGAACGTGACAGATTTGCTGATGGACCAAGGAGACGCTTTGGTAGCCCGGCGGCGTGGGAGAGAGATCGGGATAGGGAACCTCTCCCCATGAAAAGAGACAGAGAATCCGATGATAAATCCACTACGTTACCTGCCGTCTTATCCTGGTTTGTTGGACAATTGCCAAATCCAGCCTCCTTTGATGGTCAGTTCTGTCTACCCCGTGGTTGTCACTCGGCTACAAAAACTGACTCGTGCTGCGTGTTCTTGTTCTTTTTTTTCGCAGGGCCCATATTTAGGACGGACGATCTCATGATGCTGTTCCGGAATGCTGTCATCCCGAGTGCGACGCGGAGACCAAGCCCGCCCCCTCCGCCAGCTCCGCCACGTGCGTATTTGTTTCGTGCACCGTAGACATATCTTGACTCGGTTTCTTAGGTGGGCGCCCACCCCCAGATTATGGACCATACCAAGGACCCGGAGGAGGCCGAGGTCGCCGGTACTAGCCTGCTTTAGCCTTACTTGTATTTTCCTATTTCTTGTTCATGACTTATTTCCTGCCTCCTTCCATGCGTGCGCCTTAGCGAGACCTTTTCTTTTCTTTTCGTATCGCCCATTGATACCGTTGGACTTGCCGAGAAATGTCGAACTTGTCTGATCCGAGTCACCATGATTCAGACTCAAGGAAACCGGTTTTCGGAAGCGATGACCCGGGTCAGGAGAACAAAAAACTGTATTGCTTCCAGAACGAGTCGAGTCTGGAAGCACATTACAAGTTATTAGGGGTTGTGGTTACATAAAATCCAATGATGTGAGCGCGCGCAACCTTCCTGTTCCGATAACTTCCCCATGTTCTCCGGTGCAAGTTTTCCTTGTTTACACAACTCCTTTGGACCATCTTGAGCATTTTCTCTTGTAGGTAGCTTCCTGGTGGTCCCCGTCCGAGTCTGCCCAGACTAAAACAACAGAGTCGAAGAAATACGACCCGACGAACCCAAAGATAAACCCATTGAATCCCAAAGGTCTCAAGCCGTATGTGCTAAACTGGACTAATTGACCTACTCCAAGCTAATCGTATATTGTATTCATCAGGTGTTGTGCTTGTCCGGAAAGTAAAACCGCTCGGGATGCATGTTTTCTGCAACATGGAGCCGACGGAGGTGAATGTGCGGAGCTGGTCAAGAAACATATCAAGTGCATGCGTGGACTTGGTTTCCAAATTTAGGTAAGCCACATTCATATATATCTTCTGTGTCGTCCCCGAAGTGGGTGCAAATCGTGTTTTGTCCGTGCACACGGCAAGGCCGTAAATCAAGTTATCACGCGCACTGACTGCAATGTTGCTCAGGTTACTATAGTGTATTGAATTTGTAATAGATTTATCATGATCTGTCTCACCGAACTCATCAAAAAATCAGTATCTCATAACAAGTCGAGTGAAATCCATGATCTGTAGACTAAAACGGTGGTCAGTCTATTACTCGAATTCCTCGCACACTAACGTGTTCTGAGTCACTTTAATGGCCGTAGTTACTCGGCATGCTTTTGAACTAATGGTCGATAGGTAGATCCACATGAGGCACAGAATCGCGGACCCTGGACACGGATCAAATCGGGCTCCCTTGGAGCTATTTGACTCATCTAGTACACTTAAAGGTGTTTCAGAATTGCCAAGCGGAAGATACACTTCCTTGCAGATAATGCTACCGTTGGCAAGTTTACTGGAAGTATGTTACTACCGATGGCCACTGACAATTCATCCAAACTCCATCTTCCGATCGGAACCCAAAGATATCGACTGAAAAGGGCCGCAGGTCCGTAAGCCCCCACCTCTCTGTCCCTCCATCCCCTGCACCATGAGACTCTATTCCCTTGCTGCAATTTTCGCCCTGACTGTTCCCACCCCTCCTGCCTCTGCGACATATACAGTGTCATATGATGAGCTCTACGATCAAGGCAATACCTCTCTTAGCGCTGTTGCCTGCTCGAACGGCGAGTACGGTCTGCTTACAGCTGGATATTCCACCTTTGCCTCCCTCCCCATCTTTCCTGCCATTGGAGGTGCCCCTCAGATCCTCTCATGGAATTCACCAAACTGCGGTTCCTGTTGGCAACTCGCATATACCAACGTGGAAGGCCTTTCCACGTCTGTTACCATCATAGCCATCAACACCAGTGGTGATGAGGAGGGGTTCAGTGTTTCAATGGAAGTGTTGAATCTCCTCACACTTGGTCAAGCCATACTTCTGGATACAGTTCCAGTTGAAGTGACCCAGATGCCACAGAGTGTATGTAACCTGTAAAAATAGAATGGTAAGCCTTTTTTGACCTCTCCCTCTCTACACAATTTGTTGATTGTAGGTACGAGATTGTGCAGACTTCCGCCAAATAAGTAAATGCAGCCTATCAGGGTTTCCTCATTCATTTTATACTCATGCTTTGTTGTAAGATTTTTGCAGATGTGCAATGATATTCCAATGATAGATAAAAAAAAAAGGGCTCACCCTAAGCTCGAATATCACCTGTGCATGGGGTCGGTTGTACAGGGGACTCTGAGAGAAAAAGAGAAAAAGCTCCGGTGGTTTCAGGAGGTTTTCTTGCAATGAGATACGCCCTGTCGATCTGACTCATATTCCAATAGATTGGTGTTGGCAGTACATGTCGTTGACAGAGGCACACTGATCCATCTCCAGGAAACAAAATTACTTCGTTCACGTAGATGACATTTATGCATATTATGGATCCTGTCAGCCTCTATGAACTCAGTATGGATCTAAGGCTTACCATGATCCAGTCCCGCTATCATTGTATCGACCAAAGGGAAATTTTCCACCCAAGTTTTTCCTGGGTAATTGCTAGTAACGTAAGTATGTACTATTCTTCGGCGTCACAAGTTGTAATGTATGACGGGGCTGAAACAGACAGAGTGACGCACTGGTGGAGCCGGAGTGTTAGGACGCCATGGTGATGAAGCACCACGAACAGTATATAAAGTATTTGTATACCGGGGCTGAGCCCCAGTCTTGTCGAATCACTTTGTCCACGCACCAATGATCCCATAATTCTCCCTACCTGTCAGATTGTACTGGTCCGCCATGCCTGAACACCGAGCCATAACCCATCAGTAATAGGCTAACAGGGATGGGGCGTTATTTGAATTCAGCTAACACTAAACATTGATGAGAAGCTTCCTCAGCAAGTTCTCGTAATGTCCAACTAGATGTCCAATATCGTGCATTATTGCTGGTACTTCCAAGAATAATAGCGCACAGGATTGCAACGCTCAGTGCTGGCATGCTATCAACTGTGTATTCTGGGAGCTCGAAGGCCTGTGCTTACCCAGATCCCAACAACGTACTTGAGAAAGCTAATGCAGTGAATAGAGGATCTGGTCGTGGCTTCCTTGCATTGCACTATGCAGCTATGTTCCTTAGTGAAGAACTTATAACGAATTTCATCGCTTTGATTGAAGCCAAGGAGTGGATAGCGAAATTTTTGCATAGCAGCGCGATATGGTCCAGATAGCAGGAGTGCATACCTAGCGTACGTTCTGGCTGTGTGCAGGCCCGAGCAATACGAAAGAAAAAGTTTGGTCATAGCGACTCACCAAAGTGTTCCCTCGTTATGTAGCTATGAGACTAACGGACCACTCTACTAGGTAAAAGGGGTGTCAGCACCAAGGTTGCCAGGAAGATGAGGGCTAGTATCTATACACAAGTTACCATATTGTGCGAACGTGGTGGATACATTAAACCTGGGCGGGTAGTTGCGCTTTGACAATATAGGTCGGGTGACAGAATCACAACCGGGACGAGCAAAAGCTCGCTGCCTAAGTTTGCTTCCCTCCATCACCTTCAGTTCGTTCAATCACAATTTAAATGGAATCTACGAATGCCAAGCCATCAGTGTCATCAGACAGGATGTTCAACATATCCCGGACCATCGTGCTCGTTGGATGCATCCTCGTCGCTTTAAGCTCTGGAACTAACTATGTGAGTGGGCCTGATCCAACACGATAGAAAGAAAAGCAAGCTCACAGATTTTGAGCAGATATACTCTGGTCTGTCGTTATTCCTCCTCTTGAAACGCTCTGTCCGTCTGAACATTTCACCAGCTTATGCACCCCAGCTCGGTGCTCGCCTTCGGGTATCACATACGCAGCTTAATATCATTGGGCTCGCAGGAAATAGTATGGGCTCCACGATAGATCACCTCTAGCCTCCAATTAATCTACCCACAGTGGGCGTATACACCTCCGGCCCTGTCTGGGGACGGATTGTCGATCGCAAGGGCCCACAGATTCCACTCATTGGCGCTTCTATCTGTCTTTTCTTTGGTTACTTGGGCATCAAGCAAATGTATGACGATGGTGTCGGAGATGGCACGACCGTCCCAGTACTTCATTTTGCTTTACTCGTCGTATGTGGCTTCATGACAGGCCTGGGAGGGAATGCGGGCTTAGCTGCTGCAATCAACACGGCTGCAAAGAGTTTTCCGTCCAGTGCAGTATGTATTCCCTCTCTTCCGCCTTCCCCAATTGTGTCAAATAGATCCGGTCGATGTTTCTTAGCGCGCCACTACCACTGGTCTCGTCATATCTGGCTTCGGGCTCTCGGCTTTCTGGTTCTCACTGCTCGCGCACACATTCTTCCCTGGAGATACGTCTGCGTTCCTATTAATCCTTGCGCTCGGAACAGCCATCCCAATGCTCCTTGGTCTCATCATTGTTAAGCCAATCCCTTTACTCCCAGCTAGCTCAGATGCGCGCCAACCGACCATAACCGATGGGTACGATCCCATCCCAAGTGGAGACGCTGTCGTCTTTATTGGGGAGTCGCAGGTAGCGTCAGATTCAGAAGCAGATGCCGAGAGGGATATGGACACTGCACCGCTTCTATCGCACGAGCACGGACAGAGTTCGTATCAGGTTTCCACTCCTTCCCCAGCTGTCAAGTCGAACCCTTCAGCGGATCTGCAGCATGAAGTACATATCAGGGATAAAGAGGCGTTGCCGGATATTCATGGAAAGCGACTTTGGCTCACCCTTGACTTTTACCTCGTCTTCACGATCATGGGAATATGTAGGTAACTATCGCCTTGGATCTCTGAAACTTATGCCCATTCTTCTTTTTTCCCAGGCAGTGGCACCGGCCTCATGTGTCAGTGTATTTCGAGTTTGGCGGGACATTTGCGTCTCATGCTCCCTCCTTAGACATAAATAACGTTGGTTCAATCGCCCAAGCACTTTACGCCAAAACGCACACAGTTTATGACGATGTTGAAGCCTCCAAGTGGCAAGCTGCTCAGGTATCCATTCTGAGCTTGGGGAGTTTTGCGGGACGCATTTTGATCGGTGAATTCTTTTGCATTTCTCTGTCATCTGACTTTGATCAACCGTATTATCAGGCTTGATATCTGACTTTTCGCATATGCGTCTTCGCCATCCGCGCGCCTACAGTTTTTGCATCGTCTCGTGTCTCTTCATCATCTCTCAGGCAGTCGCCATCTCTGTGTCCTCCGTCGAGACATTATGGATGGCAACCCTTTTATTGGGGCTCGCATACGGATTCTTGTTTGGGTGCTCCCCAACGATCGTCATCGAATGGTTTGGGTTGCGTATGTCCCTTTGGCTCCGCCTGCATAGTTTGATCTCAACACTGCACCGTAGCTCACTTCTCCGAAAACTGGGGCTTCGTCTCCTTCTCGCCGGTGATCGGGGGTAACCTATTCTCACTCATGTTTGGGCGCAACTTGGACGCCCATGCGCCGTCGCAAAGTACACATTCGCCATTGGTAGTGCGCGTCTTGGCGTCGATTGGCTTGGTAACGCGCGAGCTGCCCTCAGAACATCAGTGCTTCGATGGCAAAGCATGTTACATGGAGAGCTTACGGGTGACACTCGTTGCGTGCATCATCTCACTCGGGCTGAGTTGGTGGGCTGGTATTAGAGACGGACGGAGAATTAAAGGGAGAAATGCACCTCTTCATTAATAGATTAGGCGATTCCATGTCCTAACAGCCTATTGTTCCCCCGAGTACTGAGAATGGAAATAGATCCTTTGACCGGCAAAACCAGAACTTTGTCCGTGGATTTTAAACGGGATCGTTCATGCTAACTCCACTTGGTTGTCTGAACGACCAAGTCACGTTTTCTACACAAAGGCCGGCAGGAGAAAGGGTGGAACAACTTTCTCAGCGCACCGAACAAGTTACTAAGTGTTTCCATCTTTTCAGAGAGCCTTCGATCGCGTCCAGTGGCCTGCCATGGCGTGAGGGTTGTAGTCCACGCTCACTGTTGGGTGATTTCTCCATGACCAACACGGGAGAACTTGGCAAAAGGGGCCAGGTTTTTATTCTGCGACAATGATGCTTACTGTGCCGGATCAGGCTTGTTCACCGTCGTTGCAAAACTGAGCACCTCTCAAATCAATTGTCATGATGGACGAGATTGAGGTATAGCTCGCCTCTCCCATCCCCGGAGAGCCAGGGCGCAGTAGAAGGAAGCAAACTAACGAATAGAAAAATTCAGTCAGTGACATGTAGTGACAAGCATAATCGGGTGGGACTTTACGGGGGGCTGTCGCCCTTGAAGGGGATCATCATGATTTCCGTTCGCTACGGTGCAATCGCTACCAGTGATTGATATACTTTTTGTTTTACATAAACTTATTTCATAAGCCCATCGAGTGCGAGGGATATAAACCCCTATCAAGAAAAGGAGGGTGAAGCCGTGAGCAACCATCGATCGGCTGCGGGTATGAGAAGAGTGCAAGATCAGGTTTGTCCCCGGGAACGGGATTAAACTCTGCAGAAGCCAATGCCAACGCGGTGTTGCCCTTTCAGTTGTCCGGATCGGATACACCAAAGACGTGAAGCACCGGAACAGGTAAAAACATGGCTGACAATAAGACCAGGACTTTCCACCTTGGCGAAAAAGTGCAGGCTACCCTGCGCAGTGGAGTTGAACGTAGCTCGTTTGGTTTCGTGTGCATAGTTGCCAGAGGACATGGTCCAAGTACACATTCATGCTATCATCATATTACACAGTAAGTCCACTCTAGGGGAAAAGGGGAAATGTACTAACTTGAGAAGAGATCATCGCATCATTTATGACGCTATTTACCGTTGTACCGTATTCTGGGCCTTTGAAGATCTCCGCTTCTCCAAAGATTTGATACTGTATATGATATATATGTTTTGCTTTCTGTGCTCCATTCCAATCGCACGTTTGGTGCGGAAGGTTGAAGAGTAACGAAGCTTCCTCATGAAAGCTGTGAACAAGGTATGAAACCCTTTCGCGTTGAAAGTTATGAGTAAAGTATGCACGAGAACACTGCATGTGCTGAGCGATGGCCCGTGCAGTAATGCATACAAGAAAGTCTGGTCACCATTTTCATCTCTGATCGCCCTGAAAGAGGTCGAGCGGCAAATTTGCTCGATGTTGTCGAAACCGCGAACAAGACAAACAATTCGTGACACCCATAACTCGGACTTCCTCTACGCTGGTAGCGTTGTAAACAATCTGGGTCTGGTTTTCCTTGTCGTAGACTGTGTGCGGCAATTGTTGGTACCTCGTACCGCACTGTGGCCCATGCATTCTGCATTCACTGGAGAACGACATCCTAATAATGACCTTCCAAGAAGCTGAGCTCTGCCATGAAATGAGGACATAGTAGTTCAACTTTCCGTCGAAAATGGAATATGAAAGCGAAGTGTTCTGGATGTTTCAGTATAGCATCAGAATCAATGGTTTGGTTGCTCTGGAATTGCGAGCTACTTACACATTGATGTGCCAATCACATTCCATTGATCTTGCGGCCAATTTTAACTTTATGCAGCCTTGGGGGGCGATGCAACCATGGTATGGGGGCCCAAGGTGCTGCATCAGAGAAATAGCTTGATCATCAATCTGCATCGTGGCCATAATCATTGATCATCCGCTGAAGTGTGGGGTATACTAGGCTGAAGTGGAAACGTACGATGCGAATTGAAGCAAGGTGGATCAACTGCTCAAGCCAGGTTGCAACTTATCTAAATGATATGCTTACAAGCCTGCGATGACGGATCAAATCATCCCCATGGCCAACGTTTCACTTGTGACGCACCGATTAACAGACGATAGTGAAAATACACCCCATCAGAACCATCTTGGGCCCCCATCCCAACTTGGAGCAGTTACCATCACATGCGGATTTCATGATACTCTCACATAGACCCTATGATTTAATTACATCGTAGTTGATCGGTACTTAACGAAATTCCATAGGCTCCAGCACTAGCCCTGATAATATTACATCTCAGTTTCACCGGACACGAGAGATTCAGCCCGGATTACTCAAATTCAAACGTGTTTATTAACGATACCACGTCATGTGAACGAGGCAATATCCGACAAGCGAATTTGCTCGGAATGCTAAAGCCCAAGATATGCTTAGCTGGAACAACCAACGGTACACACCATAGTAGGACGTGACTGCTCACCTCACAATGTCATTTCCATGAACGACACGCGGTTCGATGATTGTCCCATCCGCGTCCCTCGCTTTGTCATACTCGAATGCCATCAGCAACATAACCATGGCCATCCACAACGATGAGTCTGCGAGGTGACGGCCGGGGCAAATTCTGCCATGTTTTCAAGCTAGCGATACAGGTGAAAAAAGGGGCCCATGCGTACCTTCGTCCAAATCCCCACAGAATGCTACCTGGGTCCGGGCATGACTCACGCTCGGCACTCTGGATGTACCTTTCTGGAATGAATTCCTCAGGACTGTAATAAATCTCAGGATCGTGGAGCATAGCCCTAGTGCAATTCGTGTGAGCGCGTCCCACGGGTAGCCTACAATGTATGCAAAGAAAAGCGGTACCATAAATTGGGAATGATCGTCGCGTTCTTCGGAATGAACATGTCCTCATAGATGTCGTCGTCTGTCGAAGCATGCGGGACCCCTACGTAGATAGACGAATGATAAAAAAGCCGCAAGTGGCACGTAGCGGAACCACCAACCAAGAGGCGTCACAGGCTTCCAACGCAAAACCTCCTTCACGATACAGTTGATATAGGGTGTCGACTCCCTATCACTGAGTTCGGGAAGCCGATCCCTGCCAAAGACAGCATCGACTTCGGCCCTTGCTTTCAGCTGAACTTCGGGATGCAGGATCATGGCGAGGATGAAGTTTGTCAACGCTGATACTGTCTTCGTGCACGTAAAACGCCAAGGCCGGACACGCATCAGGGCATCTTACCGTGTCTGCAGCGGCTGGGAAGAAAGGTAAGTAAGTTGGACCAGTGAGTGACAATTCCAAATCTCACCGCTGTATAGCGATCCTGCGCACCCCATAATTAGTATTTCCTTATCCACATCGTTTGTGGAAGGCAAGGCCTCCAAGAGCCTCGATGTCATGCACGGAACCGCTTTGCCAGTCGCCTTCATGCGGAATAAGGAGAAGACAGGCGAGATCAAATACGGCTTACCATGTTCTTTTTCACCATGTCATGGGGTTCCTTGAGCATGCGCGTCGCAAGAACCTTTCCCCATCGTGCATGACGCTTAAAGGCGCCGCCTGGAAACCATTCAGGCAGGTACTTCACTAAACGATCAGATCGTGTCAGCATGGTATGCGAATATCTCGAACCAGCCTCACAGATCGGGATCAAATCCACCAAGAACGAGCCGGGAGGGCCAACACCGCTGTCTCGAACATCTTCTGCAAGTTTTACGTATGCGTCGCCTTGCGCCTTGACCTGGTGTCCATACACGATCATCATGATTGTTCCCGCTGCAAAGCTGTAGAACCGACAGCAGGTCCGTCCGTCAACGTTCAGCGCTCAACCCTGAGGAGGCACCACGCACCCTTTCAGATGCGCGACGAAATCGTCCGAGGCATGAAGCATGTTGACGAGAAGCGTTTTGCACACCCTGGCGATGACGGGCTGATACACGTTTGTGACCACACGGGGTTGAAATTCTTGCTGAACGATGCGACGATGCGCCCAAAAGCGCTCGCCGTACGACATGAGTGCAAGATTCCACTCCCAACCCATGCTAAAGGTGAGCGGAAGGTAATACATTTCGTGGGCATTTGATAAGCGCCTAAATGACTCGGATATTGCGAGAGGCTTACAGTTCCTTGAGCATCACCAGGCGTGGGCGTGAAGAATAAATAGACCCTCTTCGATCTAAGAGATCGCTCGCCGCGCGCAAGGAGTTGATTACGACTAAATGGCTCCCAAATATGCAAAGGTGGATGACATCGCTACCTTGAGTACGGCATGAGACCCTGCATACGATTTGGACGAGCCGGCTTGAACGCACCCAGTTTCTTCGACAAATCCCTATACTGGACCCACTCCTCCCCACCCGAGGGGATGTCATGGAGGTTGCCCAACAAAAAGGATGGCGTCGGGCCAGGAGGGTAGTCCGGATGAACGGCACGGGAACTTTTCCACGCATAGTAGATGGTGATGACGACGCCGGCGACAGCAAGAGCGTCCACGACACTCGACAATCCTGTGAGAGTTAGCGACATGATGGTACCAGCAGTCTCACGAGGCGCAGTGGAGGCGACCGGGTGGGATACATCATTTGATGGTATTACTTTACATAACAACCACCGGATGAATCGATATTGACCGAGATGTTATATGTAGTAGTCTACGAGGGGAGAAAGGAAAGTAACAAAATTACAAAACATGGTATCAAAAGAGAGGTGATGAAAGCAAAAGGGGTTACATACTCTGATACGTACCTCGGTCGTAATCAACAAACGAAACGAGATATGGACACATACAGGCATCGAATAGACTCACTCATGGGATGCAGTAGGCAAGTATGACATAAATATATATCTAGGTACGGCGTACACACTGTCCGCGAGTAGAGGTCGGCTCAATATCCCGTCAACAATATCTGAAACTCCATTCCACGGCGACATCTCTTGCAGATTTGGCATCCAATAGCCCCACTTACGACCTTGTCTACGATTCCCGGGAACGTTTTAGGAGGCAGAGGGGAATCGGCGGGATTTCAGCCGAAGCTCTAGCGTCTTTACGTACAGAAAATAATCTGAAAATTCCTGAATAAAACTCAACATCGGACCAGTGGTCGTTGGAGGCATGGTATCATTAATGATTGATAGATGCTGCAAGAACTCTACGGTCGTCGAGAACCAATCCTGTATTCTGAAGGGAAAGGTGGCGGGTTGATCTGTGAGCAAATTATCGACCGACCGCAGAGCTGATGAATAGCCGTCGGCGGTCAACAATAATAAGTAAATGGATTGCGTGGGGCTAGATAATGACGTCAAGGTAGCAAATAACCTACTGAGTTCGTCAGGGCTGACTTGTGAGCAAGATGTACGTTGCTGGTCTCGAGCTGTGATGACTGAGCGGCTTCTACAGTAATAACTGCAGAACAAACGACGTGGGAAAAGAGTGAGGTCCGAGTGAACGAACTAGAGAATGCGGTCGACGGGATAGGAAAGAGATGGCCCCCTGTGTTCGCTGTGGAAGAGAGGTCCTAAGGCCAAAATGGGACATTTAAAGTTTTCGACGCATGTAAAGACGATCAGAAATGAACGATCTCGAAGGAGTCGGGTCTAATACCACGTGTTAGTTTACCACAGTAAACCAAAGGTACATACAGTCTTACCTATGAATGTCCGAAGGGATCGGACATTCTTGAAGTGACTCCTGAATTCCGTCAAAAAGGCATGCGTATCCTTAGTACTACGATTGCGCGGGCACCGGAAGTTGAATGATTGAAGGGTTTCCGGAGGGCGCCTTGTCGACGATTATATAGCGATGTTGCAAGTGGTAAGGAAGCAGAGTTCCTGGAGGTCTGGAAATACAAGACAGGATTCGATTAAGTGTTTTAAGGATGCTTTCATGCACTCCGAGCTCTCCGAAACCGGCGAAATCAAACTTTGACATAACTGTGCGGGTACGTTCCGTGAAGAACAGTGGCCGTCGCCACCTGGGCTGCTTGGCGATCATTTACCGTCATGAATTAGTAGTAATCGACGAAAAGTATTATTAGAGGCTTGGAAGTGGGCACGTACGAACGTTGCGACTACCATCTGGTCGCTCGATGCAAAGTTGAGTCATTCGCGAGGAAAGGTCATTGAGAGGTAAGATGAACATTTGAACGCATCAGAGAGCGTCCAGAGCGGTGGCGCAAAACTACTTGCTTGCAAAGGTGAGGGCAAAGTGGATAGGGGTGGCGCGATCTCTGGTAACTCAAAGCAGTGGGACATCTGGTGTAGTAATACCGGTACTGGGGTACTTTCTGAAGAGTCAGAGCCGAGCGTGGAGTTTGCAAGATGGGGGTATAGTTAGAGATACAGTATTCATATATACGTCACTGACTCACTGAATTCCAATCGCACTTTGTCTGGAATGCAGCTCGATCCAGACATAATATAAAGTTGACCCGTCCTCGAATCCCCCTCAATTCTTTTTCGCTTCTTTCCCATTCTTTGACCCCCTCCGTTCCTTTCCCTACTATGCTTGTTCGACACGCAGCCGCCACCCTCCCCTTCGTCGCGCTCGCCTACAGCGGACCTCTCGTCCGTCGTAACCCAGAGTGCAACGTGGGCACGATGCAGTGTTGCCAGAGTATGCAGTCGGTGCGTCGTGTTGTGGTGAGTGCCCATGATGGAACCTGACGCCATGATTGCATAGTCGAACTCGTCGCTCGCAAGTACTCTGGCAGGTTTGCTCGACGTGCCTCTTGAGCCAAACACACAAGTCGGCATTGCATGCAGTCCGCTCGCCGGAGCTGGCTCCGGCGGGGCTTGCCAGGCAAAACCCCTTTGTTGTAATGGCGCGTCCTATGTCAGTGTGCAACGTTAATGGTCTTGTATTGATTGATTTAACTCTGAATTGTTTTGTAGCATGGCGTCATCAACGTTGGGTGCAGCCCTATGGACATTATTTGATGGTTGAGGCTGGGACTCTTTCAATGGGCAACCTTTGCTTTCTCCGCCATTGCCCGGGCCCCACGTTTTTGTCGCCCTTACAACCTCTTCTGACCACACGCTCTCTCCTTTTTCTCTTGATGATGATGGATCTCATTTTGTCAATGGTCGTGTGGTGATGCGGCATTTGTTGACTTGTGTAATAACGGAACAAGTTACTGTATGTAATATATATATTATCATTGTGAGTCATTGCTGTCTGAATGCAAGCCCGCCCTCGATTTACCCCATCATCTTGTGATGGACATGCCCTCGCGATTCCTTGCCTGACGTCGGTATCGCAAGACGAGGAATGGCTGCCCATTGTTTGCTGTCCAGCAGACTTTTCCCTTGAGCTCGTGAGTCAGCACTCGACCCAAACTCTACCGTGACTTGGGATCCTTTTTCGCTCCAGTTTGAATGCGCCGTCGAGCAGCTCATACATCATCCAGAATACAACTCGACACTCATTCTGCGCTCAGAAACCATTCGCGAGACATCCTATCCCAATGATCACACTCGATGCGATCTTGTCCTAGACTCTCATCGACCCGTTCATTCCATCCTTCGCAAGCTTCTTCCCCGCAGGCCAGATCGCGATACCGCTCTGGAACAGCGTTGCACGCTCTACGCATCCACCACCGGCGCATACACGGACCTCCCCTGCACTCTCGTCCTAACCCCCGTCCTCCCCTCGGGCACATCTCTGCCTTACTACCACCCCACCGTTCGACACCTCGCGTTCCGCTTCCTCAATTTAGAATCCATATCCCCCTTCCTGCGCATAGAAGCCGTCGTCTTGCCCGGTACACCACTCCCGGTAGACCTCAACGCGCGGCTGTACCGCACGGCATTGGCCCTCCTCGAGACCCTCCATCGGTACGGATGGGGTGCGATGACACACTATCAGAAACGCGTCAAGCACGATTGTCTGATCCCCAGGGAGACGTATCAAGATCTGTATCTCGTGATGCGAGAACGGTACAAGCATCTGGTGTCCGAGTGGAAGGAGTCCACGGACCCGCTCAAGCATGTGTTCGAGGTATGGCGATGTGTCTTGTGTTCAGACCGCCGTAGCTGATGATATCTCACAGGATATTGGCATCGCAACGTACCTCATGCTTCTTTGGAAGCAGTCTTACACAACTACAGCACAGCGCTTGGAGGATCATGCGAATCAAGACCATGGCACGTCCGAGTGTGATCCTCCCAAAGAGTGGCCGCAGCCCCCGGGCGGGTTCCTGGACCTTGGGTAAGCCCTCTACCATCCCCCGCTGTCATACATATATACTGTCCAACAGCTGCGGAAACGGCCTCCTCACACATATCCTTGTCTCCGAGGGCTATCGTGGCCACGGTTTTGACCTCCGGGCACGCACATCCTGGGAACACTACCCCGAACACACACGCGCCGCATTACATGTTCATGCTCTCGATCCGACGCAGTACATACATACCGCGACGGAGACTTGGAGCGGTCGCATCGTGCCCTACCTCGAACCCGGCGCGTTTCTCATTGGAAATCACGCAGACGAATTGACACCATGGCTCCCCGTCCTCGCGACCATTGAAAATGCATCTGGGTACCTCTCTATCCCCTGTTGCGCATGGTCATTTGACGAGCGGTTCGCGCGCGCGTCGAACTCGATCATCGCCGTCGTGGATCCGGCATCCATTGTCGATAGCAAAACATTCATGGATCGCCTGAATTTGGTCGGAGAGGGCAGTCATCAAAGTCAGTATTCAAAGTACAGGATTTGGCTGGCAAAGTTGAGTCTTTGGGCGGGATGGAAGATAGAGTGCGATACATTGCGTATACCAAGCACACGAAACTGGACTATCATAGGTATGTTCGCCATGGTTGTCAAACGTTCCAACACTAGCATTGCACGCATACATAGGTCGAGAACGGCTCGACGACGACAGGCAAGTCTATGTAGAGCGCGCACTAGGTATAATCAGAGACGTGGTAAAGAGGGGCGCGTTCAAGACGCGCACACCAGAGGGAAAAGCAGGTGACCACTGAGGGGATGTATATTACATAGTCGGTGGGGTAAGGAAAAACTGGAAGGGTGACTGTTCTCGTTCGCCCTCCTCTGACATCCTTCTGCACTCTGCCAACAACTCTCTCAGCTCTGCCAAGCTGACACTCCCTTTCCACTCCCGCTCCTCTCCGTCGGTGACATAGTCATATTCTTCGTCTTCCTCACTATCGTAGTCTTCGTCGTCCAGATCCTGTGGAAGATTTCCCAGCACGCCACCAGAACAATCCTCGAGCCGCACGCGCATCTTTGTGCACATATCCCACCATCTCTCCCACCGTTCAAAGCACGCGTCTGCCGGCCCGTCATTATCGTTCAAGTCTTGCAGCACCGTTGGGCTCAGAACCCTCACACGCTCCAATTTCGGAAACGATGCCCTGTTCAAGGCGTTGAAGTTGCGGTCATTCGTACGCTGTACCATCATCGTCCGCACGGGATCGGCATCTGCGTACGCTGCAGCATAGCCCACTCCAAACGCACACAAGAGTCCATGGAGTCCGACATGTCGGATATGTTCGTGGGGGCGATGGGTCAGTGTGATGGGTAACATGGCGTCGTCTTCGGGCTGTTCAGGGTTGGTATCAAAGTTTCGTGCCGGGGAAATCTTCCAGTCGAGATTGAAACAGAACGTGGTCAGGAAAGGACAGAGATCGAGGATAGCGCGCACGTCAAGCGCGGGAATACAGTTCAAGTCTAGGAAGAGGAGCGTCATGCCGTGTTGCCCGAGAAAATCGAGGACATCTGGCACGTCGAGGGTATTAGTGCCAAAGTGAAAGGAGAAGCTCCGTAACAATGGCAGCGACCACCCTGTGGCCTGCTCTATAAAGTCTTGACTAAAACCCTTCAAGAAGAGCTGTTGGAGATTCGGCAGTCGCAGCTTGACGTCTTGTGCGGAACCCAACGTGATGGTGTCTGATTCCTTGATCGCCTGTGCGAACTCGAGGTGGACGGCGACGAGGTTGGGAAGGGTGTCGAGCGCCCATATCACCTTCGATAACAGCTCGGAGGGGACGTGCCAGTGTACCGTCCGTAAGTTGTGGCAACACGCGCCGAGCGTCTCCGCGACCGCTCCAAACGCGTTCGACATGGGCCAATCGACAACAAAGATTTCGAGGTTGGGACACCGCTGCAGAATGGCGATGAGTGGGTTCTCAAAATCGTCCATGCGCGGACCGCGGCCATTGAGAAAGTGGGTGATATGCAGTCGTCGCGCCCACCATCCCAGGGAAGGGTCACGGTCGAGGATGGCGCGAAGATGGCGCAGTTTGGTGGGGTCATCGAAGAAGAGACAACGGACGAGGAATTCAGTACCGAGCCTGCGCCACGTTTTACAGGCTGTGATGATAGACTGGAGGAAGGAGTGGAAGTACGATGAGCATCTCGCGCGGTCACATAGGATAAGGATGATCAAACCTTCTTGGTGGCGTAGCTTCGCCGCTGGATGATGTTGATCGTGTCTTGGGCTGTACGGACGGTCCAACCACCCCATGGATACTTGGACCAGGTGGATGGGGCCATGCTGGTCTGTAGCCCAGGATAAAAGATGGTGTCTTCGTCTGCGGCGAGGTCAAAGATGTACCACCAGAGTTCAGGGGGAAGTCTGTCTGCCATCCTGTTCGTAGCAAGTTACGGTGATAGTGAACCTGTACTATAGGTACTAGGCTAAACTAAACTTTTGGGAGGAGCGTGACATGACAAATCAGACAACTTTGAACCCCGACACGGCAAGACGGCGGCTGAGACCAGTCTATACAGCACGGCCGTATTCGATTGACATTCCGACTCTAACCGGCAAACCATTCGGAGTCTCGGCTCGTCTTTCAGCCATATCTATGTCACGTGGTTATGGGAGTTCTCACGCTGTCTCTCGGTGACCATGAACTTGGCCATTGAGAAAGAAAGGAAACGAGATGAATAGGAGTCAAGTTACTATCAAACGGGGTTGCCTGAGAACGTATTTAAGACTTCTCACTCTGGCCTGCTCCTCTCTTCTCTCGCCACACGCTCAGCAACCCATTGAATCGTCATGACCGACATCCAACCTAGTACCGCAGAGATCAATGACGCCGTGTTCTGTGCCAACCATTTGAAGGAGGTGGTACGTATTCACACCTGTTTACTTTGCCAACATAATCATCATTGACACTGATCGTCTGACCCACCGCTCCTTTAATTTGTTCCATCAGTGCTCGGACTGCGACTACGACGGGAGAGAGGAAAATGATTCTTTCTATGGGGTGAACCTCTTTTTGTCGCGTGGAAAGCATTTGATCGCCATGGCTGATCCTGTTCCCCTCCAGTTTGTCCCTACCGATCGGGATCCCATCGAGCCACCTGCAGTGACCACCAACAAAGACGGCATCTATCAGTGCAAGAAGCATGGTTCTGCAGGTGGGCACCTCATCTCTTCAAGTTTCCTTACCGAGTCACAACCCGTTCGTGGTCAGGATGTAGCCAGTGCTTTGGCTGGAAGAAACAAATCACCAGGGCAAGAACAGCTGCCAAGAAGGCGGGTAGAAAGTAGCTCCCATCTTGTGAAATTGCAGGCCGTGTGCGATCATTGAATGTATATCATCTGTTGTGTATTCTGTATATCGACTCATCTTGTGTGTGCGGACGTTGTTCGGATCACCATGTACACGAGACCCCTTCCGTGCAGGTAGTCAGTACGTAAACGGGGACAGTTAGTGGATAACTGGACTACTTCTTTGCAACGTGTAGCGAAGTTCATTCGATTCAGAGTTTCGCACCGCAATGTTTATGATCGGATCTCTATCTGACACTCGTGGTCCATACGATACATTTGGATTTGGTGGTATACCTTCCCAACCGGATCAACCTGGCAACAGTAACTGATGTTGCCAGTATGGATCATTGGCACGAGCAGTTCAACATCACTGCTTCATTGACCAAGCCAGGGTGCACCCAGGTAACCTTGATATGCTGTTATCATGTTTAGGTACATCATGTGCTTTTGGACGTTGCCCTGACGTCATCACCTTTCAACCAAGTGTGTACATCTCAATGCTGGTTTACTCTGGATCGTCTCCAAGTTCAGGACTTGCAAAAGATTTGACGGACAAACTACATACGTGCATCAAGTATTTACATCAACCTCCACCGCAACCTCCGCCGCAACCGCCACCGCCACCGCCTCCACAGCTGCTACCTCCACCTCCAAAGCTACTGCCCCCACTTCCACAGTTACTGCCCCCAACTCCACTACCACATGACCCACCCAGACCACCCCATACACTGCAGCCTCCCATGCCACCCTTGCCAAACAAGTACACAGATACATCAATAATTTTGCCTAGGTAATAACGAAAGAAAGAAAGGCTCACCGTCGCACAGGGGCTATTCTCTACGACAAATGGAACACCGACGCAAGGTGCGCTTCCGATAAGCAATGGGATTGGGTAAAAGAAGGCGAGATCGTGAGCCCGGCGGTCGTACGTGTCTCTGCCCTCGTCTATGTTATTTGCTTTCGCGTCTTGGCGCTGTCGTCGGCGCTCGGCTTTTCGTCGTCTTCGTTCGCGTGCTCGTTCAAACACTTTTCGATTGTGCACGAGACAAACAGCATTATGGTCACTCGCGTGCGTGCCTGCCGCTGCCTGTGGCGGTGGCTGGAGGGCGTTCTGTTCATCGGTACGGCGACGATGCAACGATAGAGCATGTCGCAAACGCTGGCCTAACGTCGCGCCAGGGAGGGGACAGCCACAGTAACTATACGGGAGACCGTACCGGCTCTAGTCAGCCACGTCTGTTTAAGTAATGCGCGCGCATGGATCAATGATGTTTTACGCACGGCCCAGGCACGGCATGTGATGTCAAACCCCGTCGCGAGATGATCTTCCTCGACCTTGTCGTCACTGAGTGAAAATCCACCGTTCTCAAACGCATTTTGACAGAAGTCGGATTGGGCACTCACTGATCAACGTATCTCCCGACGACCCGTTTACATTCCGCATGATAGCGATCTCCTCCGAGCTGATGCGTATGCCACGCAAGATCGATGTCGAGCGTTGGAACAAAGAAGGATCCGGGAGTATCCGCCATGAGTCCCAAAAAACTGGAAGGAAAGGCGTTCAGTTGAATATACTCAGAGGCTGCATATCCAGACGCACGCATGGTATCTCGCAACACAATGTTGCAAGATGACCATCTCGTCTTGGTCGGCGAAAAAGTCAGGGTGTGTCCATCCGAGATTGGCCATCTTGCGCACAAATGAAGCTTGCCGTAACACCTACAACAGTCGTTGGTCGAACATGATAAATGAACTGAGGAAACTAGCGTAACCTACAGCGCCTACGAGGTCGACCGAAAATGGTCGATCGTCTGTATAAGCGCTCAGAATTCTCCTCCTCCTGTGCGAAGCATTAAAAGCAGACAGCGTTCAACAAATGGACGAACGACTAGCCCTAGACATACATTCTGGGCTGAAGTTCTCCGAGTGACAGTACTTTGCTATTCAGTGATGCAGGTTCAAATTTCAATTGGCGTAAGACGTCCTGTGCGCTGCGCGTGCTTGATACATAAAGTTTAGCCGCTGCTATGATACGTTTCTTGATTAGCTTAGCATGCATTGTATTTCGCCGTTGGTAGGGAGTATGCAAAGTTCCGCTGTTGAGACATCAAATCAGAACCGAAAAAACGCACACCAAGTAAGTTAGATGCAAGCATACGCGAGGTCCCCCCCAGGATTCGCAATATCCTTTGCAAACTTGTACAGACCCAGGAGATCCCTCTTGATCGTGTTGGCACACCGTATGCAACTGGCTTGGAATTTACTTTGCGCGTACCCCGAACCGGATGGTCCTAGGAATGCTACGCTATCATTAGATACGCTTCCAGCAGCAGGACATTCTACAGTGCTCACCTACAATCGTCTGATGCTCGCAATGGGGGCACACGATCTCTCTGCGTGACATAACTACTATCGCGTTCAAAGGTTCATACGGTGTTTTCGTGCGCTGTTCCCAGTTGCGCACTCGATCAGGATGAGGTGATTTAGTAATCAGAAGATCGGGAGAGCCCTGCAAGTCCCTAAATGAGAAAGTACTCTACCAAGCAGAGCCAACGTACGATGTTGTCGGCGAGATACTTTGTCAGGACTGGCAAGTTGCCTAATTCCGGCACTCGCTCCGTATCTTCTTCATACCATCTAAATTCGAAAGCTATCATTTCATGGTGGATAAGTGGAGAGCACGAAGAGCACGTACATGGGATTGAGTAGATATGCATGCCAGACCATGAGCACGTCAATCGGAGGAAGAGCCAACTCGAGGCTGGCTGAGCACCACTCTCCAAGACTACGGCACCAGTTTTCAAACCTTTGTATGGTCCGGCGCTCAACTACGGACAGAAGGCGGGACATGACGAAACGCACCTCTCGACGGCGATGCTCACGAACCAGGCCCAGCGTTTTTCAGGATCCATCATCCTGACGTCCTCCGGAAACCGTTGGTCCACATCATCGAATTCAACTGTCGAACGGAGAGCGTGAAAGGCATGCAACAGGGCGAGGTGTCCTTTGAGGTGTTGGGGCTGGACAAGCAAACCAACGCTGTTACGACCGATGTTAAACGTAATTGGAAGCCTATACTGTGGTGGTGGTGCTCGGACGTCGGCAAAATGTAGCGGAGCCTCAGACTTGGACATGATGGAAGCCGCTATGTAACCGCTGAGGGATAATTCAGCAGAAAGGTGGGTAACGAAACATCGAGGGCCTACTGCTACAACGTTGGGTTTAAAGCATCGGAAGAGCCGGACACAGCTCTCTGGATCGCATAGCGTATCTGCCAATTTGGACAAGGAAAGTTGCCTGTGGGATGCAGCGTTTCCCAGACCGCGATGCTGTTCCTGGGCCTGAGTCATTTGTCTGATGGCTAACTTTGAACAGCTAACTATAGGGAAGGGGAGATATGTAGGTTTATCGCTCGCGCCAACATTGTAGAGCTCGACCGAACAGGATTTGGTTTGGCAAGGGCGCAACGTAATCAATCAGTTCGTCATAAAGTGAACGAGTGTTTGTGTGTCTAAATCATCAATCTATGTACAACTAGAATCCGGGCAGATCCCAACCATCAACGGGCATACTAACCCCACGTCATGGCGGTTCCGACTATACCAGGTGCAGATAGAAAATAATAAAAAAAGGTGAGTAATTAAACTAGAAAGATGCGAGATACGAAAGAAAAAAAAAAAACCCTTTTTTTTTTTCTCCACACCACGCCGTCGTGTACGAACATGCATATCTTAATATTAGTCTCTATCAGGCGTTCAGCGCGGGCATGTCAACAACGTTGGCTCCTTTTTCGGGCTCACTCTCCTGCGAGGTTGAAGTGGTGTGTTGTGGTTCACGGTTACCGCCAACTGTAGCATGGTCGTTGTACTCTTGCCGAGGAAGAAGCTCGAGATCAATGCCCACGTAGTCGTACGCGAACTCAGCCATCTCCGCATCGTCTACGCCGATGATCTCTGTCTCTTCGTCACAGCGGAGTCGGAGATAAGGGATGTAGTGCATCACCCACAAAATGATGCTCTGTAGAAGAGTTCGCGGAACAGTCAGTCAAATTACCACACGCGGCGAGTTGACTCACGGTCACGACGAAGGAATACGACATCCCGGATACGGAATCAGCCAGTTGAATGCCGAGTTGTCTGTAGTTGTGATCAAGCCAACCGCCAGGAATGTGTGTTATGCCATCAGCACCCGCGATGCTTGACTGAGCAAAAAGACCAGTAAGCAAGTTGCCCAGAACCCCACCGATGGCATGCGAGGCAAATATCTGTTATGCATTAAACAAACACTAGCAAAAGGAGTCGTTGAAGACGCACATCGAGAGTATCGTCATATTTGAAGATGAACTTCAACTGCGTGGCAAAGTTGCACACCGTACCAGCCATAAAGCCGAAAAGGACCGAGGCCGGAGTGCCAACAAATCCAGAACCAGGTGTAATTGCAACGAGACCGGCAATGGCACCAGAGCAAAAGCCAACGGCAGACCACTTGCGCTCCAAGCGCCAATCCTGGGAAGAATACTCAGCGGGCTGTTATTTAATGACATCGGAAGTGCTCACCCAGAGCATCCAAGTCAAACCGCCAACACTAGCAGCCAAGTTAGTGACAATGCAAGCCTCCGTGGCACGATAGTTGGCAGACAAAGCCGAGCCGCCATTGAATCCGAACCAGCCAAACCACAGAAAGACCGTACCCAGGATGACATAGGTAGTGTTGTGCGGCTTGTACGCAAGTCGCTCTGTACCGTAACCACGACGTTTTCCAAGGTAGAGCGAGATAGCTAGTGCCGCAGTGCCGGAGGAGATGTGGACGGGAGTGCCACCAGCGAAATCGAGGCCTCCTAGGACATTCGACCAACCATGGGGATTCCACGTCCAACATGCAATAGGGTCATACACTAATGTTGACCACACGAACACAAACACTAGCAGCGGTCCTAGACGACTTCGCTCTGCGACGGCGCCGATGGCAATCATCGGGCTATGGCATGGCAGTGTTAGCGGGTATCCTTGCAAAAGTAAGAGCATAGCATACGTAATGGCAGCAAACATGAGCTGGAAGACACAGAAGACGATTGCTGGTACGCGCGGACTACCAACAGAGGGCTGGTCGAGCACATTCATAAGGGCAAAGTGGTCTAGCAAAAGTAAGCCCTGCTTTGAATCAATCCGAGTGTGAACGGCCTACCCAAGTTGCCAATAAATTTACCAGCGCTCTCGCTGAAAGCCAAGGAGTAACCCCAGAAGAACCACTGGCATTCAGTCAGTACCTGTCATTTCTATAAATTCACTCGGCACACCTGGAACGATACCATTGCGACGGTCATCATGCTAAGGTAGATCATGCTTAGAGCATTCTTCCTTCGCAAGAGACCAGAGTAGAAGAAACCGACGCCTGGTATCATAATCCACACCAAGGCAGTCGACGCCAGCGTCCAGGCGATATCACCATCGTTGTATACGCCAGATCCATATGCATTGGAATACTCGATATCTCCTGCTAAGGAGGGAGCGCAAAGTCAACGAAAATTTTTAGGAGTTGGAAGAGCTTGAACTCACAGGAATCGTAGGTCACATTCACCATCTCGTAGGAGACTCAGTAGCAAAACGAGCGCAAAGTAGGAAGTTCCAGCGCAAGTGGTGATATTCGCGAGGGGCCGGGATAATTGAAAAAATAGTGTTGAAAAGAGTTGTTGATATAGCTGTGGGATGATGTACCTTTGAATGACTTAATCACAGCACGAACGCTGTACTTGGCGAGATAAGAAGCCACTTACATAAGCAGGGGTATTGCTATCATCCAATCAGGAGCGCGGGTATCTGCAAAAAAAACATAACACATGAGAGTGGTCTGTCATCATGTCAATAAACCCCTCAGTCTCTAAACAGACTGTGGCAAGTACTGACAGATCTAAGACAGCGACACGTACTTACGTTAATGAGATAAGAGGAGCAGCTGTCAAACAGGTCCGATGGAATAATGTCGTGCGCTGAGCCCGCCACTCGGATGTATCCTTGCCTTGAAATCCTGTTCACCGCCAGGTACAACCAAAGATAACGTCAGTTCGGTTTCCATGCTCCTTGTTCCTAATTCACCCTCTTTAAGATAGTTTGGCCTGAAGCTCTTCCGCAGACACGACTGCTCTCAAAACGGCGACTCAGATCTCCAGAAGAACTTGTGCCAAGAAAGATCGCCACTCCCTTAGGTAGGCATATAAGCCACACGGCCATATCTGACCATCTGACCATATGCGTATGATACATTTGGCCTAAAGTCACTCACGGCATCTGCGAAAAAAACACCCCATGTGGATGCCTCGCGCTAGAAGCAGGTGTGAGCATGCACGTTTTAGACTCAATTGCGCCGATTCACCATGACGATTACTTGCCGGAACTAGCATTGAACATCATGCATCGACCTTTAATAGTTTCGTCTGGGGCGTTCACACTTTCTGATTCTCATCCAGAGGTCTTGCAACTCAAATGCAAATTACGTGCCCTGCTATAAGGTAGTGAAGGGCTGCATAGTGATGGGAACCCATCCCTTACTCACCAAAAATTGGGATCAGAGCTTAATGCTGATTGTATTACTGTAACCGGACCTGCTCCTGGGAGACAGGCTTCTGTTCTGATCAATTACGCGGCTGGTCTGATGAGTTCTCTGGCTACTAGTCGTTGGACGGGAATGCGTCGAGAACCAAGTACACTTTGCTATTTTTGTTTATTTGGTCCCGGTAAAATTGATGGCAGCTCGCGTGCAAATACTACTTATTACTTGGTTGCTTGATGACTAGCGTCACTTTTGCTGCGAGGCGCTGTGTGCCCTTCCGTGTCTCATGTCTCGCAAAATATCCCGCGTTGATGAAGCAAATACACCTCTCACTGCCCAGTTCGTCCTTATTTCACAAGCTGCCCAAACCCGAGTCAATTGATGTGCATAGCTCGACGCGCCAGCGGAAACAGTGACTTGCTCGGTATGTTGGATGAATCCACATCGCAAACAACATCCCCGATATTTGCCCGGTCGCCTCCCGAACACCCGAACACGCGGGAACGAAAATTCTACGAACTACTCGACTTCGTGCGTGACCGCACCGGCAGAGAAAAGGCCGTCAAGGCTGGCCAAGTCCGAACTACGGCCTGGTTACGTCTTTTCCAGCTAGCGAGCAAGCCAGAACACCTCGAGGCCGTTGCAGGCATTTTCCCCCGCTGGAGAGAGTCGAGAAAAGTATTTACGCCGCTCGACACGGAGATGTTCGTTCGTACGTCTGTCGCGCGATACTCGTACTGCCTCACTGACGCCCTCATCGGTTATTTTGTATGCTATGTTGCAGGCCGCTGCGAGGAGCTCGATTGCCCCCAGCTTGCCCTAAAAGTCATTGGTGATCACCCTAAATATGGTCTCGCACTCTCATCCTTGCCAGCTGCACGCACACTCTTGCATGCTCTATATCGGAAATATCCGCTGGAGAACGTAGTCGCTACGGTATCGCTAATGGGCATGAACAATCTCCCATCCGTGACCACCGATCCCGCAAGCTGCGCCATGCTCTATGCAGCATGTCTCCGGAGTGAAAACAAACACGCGTTGCTGCTTGGAAGAGACGTTCGAGCGGCCCTTCAAAAGCTTTTAAGACATACACCACCTTTCCCCGAGCCCAAGGAGAAGTTCTTACGTGCCCGCTATACCGTTAAACCCGACCTGTGGTTGCTGGAAGCTCTCAGGGATATCAAGAAGACCAAGAAAGATCAGGGCCGTGGATCATCGTGGATAACCGAGTGGGTGGCTAAGGGAGAAGGTCGCGTGCTTCCCCCGCTGGCGCAGCGCCGGTGTCAAGCAACGCCAGAGAAACGTTCCCAAGTAGATCCGTCACTTGCCACCCAGTAATGTACCTTGCTAGTTCCACGCTTAACTGTCACGCTTCTTATCTTTAAGACTTATGTTGCGGCTTTGTGACATTTATACTGGACCCGAACCGTGTCCATGATGTATTCTGATGGCCAGGGGCAACGCAATGGAAGTTGAACTGCACTTATCGGAAGATGAGATTGTCTGGCAACTGTTGGCAGGCGACACAAGGCGATGCACTGCTGCGAGCCGCGATAAGCCTAAGCATATATCATTCTATCGATTCGGAACGCCGACGTCCTCTAGCTTTCCGTCGATGGAACTATACGGAATGCAGAGCCCATGATTTATTTATTTTTCCGTCAAAAATCCACGACGCTCTTTGAACGGGCACCAGCTGGCCCTCCAGGAACGAAATCCTGAAACAGACGGACAAAGGCTATTGACTGCCGCCTCAACACGAGGCTTGACCTCCCAAAGCAGTGTCGGATGTTTGTGTGAGTGAACTATTGCCAACAATGCAACCAATTCGTCTTGCATGGTGGGTCTGATCGCGCATTCAGCGAGACTTTTGGATCATATATTGTTTGTGGAACACGAGAACGGCTGATCAGATATCTGGCTACAGACTTGCGAATACCCCAAGTTAGGGGAAGAAATGGTTGGCCATCTTGATCATGCTTTGCCCGCGATAAAGCCCGACAGGTTGGATGCGACGAGTTACAAACCCTAACGCGAGAATAGTCAAGACGTCGACGCTACACTGTGTCCCTAATTCCTACCTGGTAAGTCCTAGATCACAGGTCTGGGGTCCGTGATGGATTATCAAGAATTTCCACCTTCGAATTCAAAGTTAAATAACTCACGTTGAGGCACCCCAGTACACGCATAAAATCATTAAATTGAGCCCATCAATGGCCACTCACGCACTTACACGGACCTTCAAAACTGCCAAGCCCGCCTTTGGAGCATGGATTACCCTGCCAGGTATCTTCAGCGCACGGGTGGTCGCTCGATCGAGCCCGCACCTATCTTGGGTCATGATCGACTGCGAACATGGACTCACGTCCCTCCAACCGGGTGCAGCAGAATCCATCCAGGCGATCGCGGGCCTCGGGAACGACGCACCGAGTACGCTGGTGCGCATCCCTGCGACGGGTACAAGCACCGGTACATCGTGGCAGATCAAGTATGCACTCGATGCCGGGGCGCGGGGTGTTCTTGTGCCGATGGTTTGTCCATACTCGGACGTGTGAACAAGCTTATGCGTGCATTTTTTTTGGCAGGTCTCTGACGCAGCCAAGGCGAAAGAGATCGTTTTGGATAGCCACTTTCCGCCAGGCGGTAGAAGGGGATTCGGCAGCTCGTTCACCCAGGATGTGTGGGGAAAACTGAGCGCTACAGAATATTTCAAGTCCGCCGACGACTACATTACGGTTATGGTCCAGATCGAGACGAAAGATGGGATCAAGAACGTCGAAGAGATCGCAGCCGTGGATGGCATAGGTTAGAGAATTGCCAATAGTGTGGCCATTGGCGCTTTATGTTCCAATTCGTTCTGTGAACAGATGTCCTTTTCATCGGCCCATATGATTTGTCGCTGACCCTCGGTTACCCTCCGCCATTTCCGGACCCGCACCCTGACGTGGAATAGGTCATTCAACGTGTTCTTAAAGTCGCACATGACAACAACAAAAAATGGTGAGTGTACACCGTCAAACAGCGGCATGTTCAATTTCACCGTCTTGCAGTGCCATTTATTGCACTTCGGGAGCGCAGTCGTATAAACGTGCACAAGAGGGCTTCGACATGGTTTGTCGATCAAATTTTGCGGTTAGGACGACAAACTAATGCTCGAACGCTTTCAGATCAATGTCACCTCGGATTCAAGTGCCATTTCGGAATCTATTGGTCGAAATATGACGGAAGCTATCGGCGGCCGATCGCAGGGTACCCCTGCCTAGGCATTTGACGCTGAACGGGAGTAGTTCGCTATGCTGTAGATCATGGCTCATTAAATCCTACGTGGGGTAGCCACCTTTTGAATAATTTTGTGGGTTTGTATGAACACCCGTTTGGGGTGGCAAGGAGTACCACTACACAGTGATGAACTTAGTTGAATACTGGCGGTCTTTTTCACAGGTATCCTCGGGAAGTGGCACTGTACCAGACGAAGGTACAAAGCATGCTGGTACATACAAATATCAATTAAATGTGAACGTTCCTTACTAACACCCGGCGTTAGCGGTACTTACATAGAGTAGATCTAAATGTTGTCCTGGACGTGAATCACGGAAATAAAACATGACTTGAGAGTGGTCAGAATTTAAATATTGTTTGTGATTCCAAATGTTCGAAAAGTCAAGACTTGATACGAACACACATTTGGAAGCTGACTAATAAGTTTGTACTGCATAAATTTGGTGATTAGTCAGCTTCGAAACGTGATTCGATATTTAATTTATCACTACGTTTTGGAACACGCCCATCGAACATAACAAACTTCAAGTCCTTTCGAGCATCTGGAATCGCGAACAATATTTAAATTCTGACCACTCTCAAATTGTAAGTCATATTTTATTTCCGTGATTCGTGTTTAGAACAACATTTAGATCTACTCTAAGTATCGCTAACGCCGTGGTGTAACTTTAGGGCCCAGACCGCAGCCACGCCCAGTCGAAAAAAGGGTCTGGACTCGGTAGCACCTGGCAAGGAGTTCCAATAATGAGGCGGAGATAACATCTTACCTCCCACGTAGCTCTTAAAGTTACACAATACGCTCCAAGCTTACGTCCGGATCACCACAATGAGCCTGTTCAATCACCGTATCCTGGAAGCAAGCATCAGAGATGTCATCGTCAACTTGAGTGATGCTCTAAAAGCTGACGTGCTCTTGTATGCGCTGCAGCATCTACCTGTCAAGGAGTATGTTGTAGGACACTTTATTTTCTCATGTTGCTTATGCGTCGAGAAAGTTGTCGTACGATCTTAGAAAACGCCGTCCAGTCGCTCTTGCAGGTTCCCAATTTACCCTCTGCTGACATGGCACGTGCGCTACTGCTACGCGCCAAGGTGAGGCTTACCGCAGGTTACCGTACATCTGCCCAGCAAGGTATGTGTCTAAATTCACCAACGACTCTTTCAAGATGATGTCTGAAATGATCTGGAAGATTTGCATACTGTACTGATGACCGATCCTGAAAACCAGGATGCAAAAGTCGTCATTCAATCACTACATACCCGTTCTGAATTTGTACGTACGTATTGTGACCCAAGTGGAGATATTGCTCATTTACTGTTTCCATAGCCTCTCAGAGAGCCAGGTTGCCCTCATTTGTCAGAGGAAGTATGGCGGGAAATTGCTCTTTACCTTCCTAAACGTGACCTGAAGTCTCTGTTATTTGTCCCGAATGTGCTTTCACGCATTTCCAGCCAGTTACTCTTTCGTGAGGTTGATCTTCACCTTACTACCGCTATGGATCCTGGTGGGGTAGGAGATCACGAGAAAGTCCAAGTGGATGAGGACGTTGATGAATGGCATAGCCGGCGGAACGCAGATATCCTCACGCGGATATTGGTTGATTCACATTTCGCCTGTCGAATTAAATGCCTGCGTATCTTTGCTGATTCCTCCCGCACCACGCCTCCCTTGAGATTTAAAGTCGGTATGGTCACCTCCTTGCAGTGCGTTGGATGGAGCCAAACAGCATTCCAGGCATACTCGTGAACGCGCTTCCAAGGTTGCTGAATCTCCGCAAGGTGCATTGCTCCGGGAACAACGAATTGGTCTCTCGTGTGTTGCAGGTGGTACATTTATATAATCCACGTCTGCGACAGCTGTCTATTGTGTACGACATTCTTGTTGGTCTTTCTCTTCCTCGATTCACTGCGTTCTAGTGTTCCAGAAGGGCTTGGCATTGAAGTGCCTCCCTTCAAGCACCTCACACACTTGGCGATCAGCTCGCATGGTGGAAGCAGATCACCTGTTCGTACATTTCTAGCTCATAATCTCGACACCCTTCGTTGTCTGTCAATCAAGAATTCCCATTGGCAGTTTCCCACACCGGCTATTTCCACTCGTGGTCTCACTCAGATTGAATTCAGTGGCCGTCTCTCAGGGGAGCTTTTCATGGAAATTTTTGATGAAGGCCTCCAACTTGAGTCAGTAATGCTCTCAGGGATGCTTGGATGTACCCCTTCTGCCGGTTTTCGAAACTCGCGCCATATCCTCCCATTCCTCCGCCATTTCTCGCTTACCATTACGACCCTCCAACAACAACTTTCAGATCGCGACCTCTGTCCTGCAATTTCAGAGTTCATTCGGGAACATACACAACTACGGACCTACCGCCTACTTGTCCCATCAAGCATCGCCCGCTGCGTCGGGTTCGACGCCGCAGCCTGGGGGGTACTCTCTGTGCTATCTAAATTAAGTAGTTTATCAATCACGTATCCGGAAGGTTTGCCACCAGCATTGGCAGGATGGTTGGTTCCGCGGACAGTACGTGCCTTGACGCTGGACTTGTCCGCAATGCCGGATGGGGACACAGAGGCTTTCATGGATGTATGTCTTGTTTTCTACTTGTTCTTACCCCACTCATCCCCGTGCTCCCTCTCCTATCGTCATCTTCTGGCGTACTCTATTGCTGTGTCTGCGGTCATCTATGTAGCAGCTTCGCATGGGCATGCCTCCCGAGTTGGGCTATATTGGCATTGACAATGTGCCTACTCGTTTTTCCCCCAGGACAGTCGTCGAGCACGGGTTCCCTAATGTGCGTGTCGCGCAGATTGATGGGGACGTGTGGACAATTACACGACCTGGGGATAACGGGGCGTTGGAGATGGATTATTGGCCGTATCGAAGGGTCAAGTATTATTCGGCGGAGTGGCTCGAGGAGTTGGGGTGCGTGGATGCTATCTGGAAGAGCGTGGATGGTCTATGAAGCATGATGTGGGATCCATAATGTATGGTTTCTTTTTTTTAAAATTTATAAGTACCATCCTTGACAATAATTTTAGCGGCAGACCTTGTAATGCACTTGTGATCCATCAAAAATAAACTGCTGTTTGACAGCCAATTAATTCAGATAGCCAGTATCACCTCGACCTGCGGTCCGATTGGACCCGCGTTAAAAATTTCTGTGTAACAGAAAAGCACGGAACACTAATAAGTACGCCAGATGACCCGATAGAGGGTGGTGGATTTTATAACAAGGAATTAAGTGATACATGGTATCACCTGGACTATGGTTTCCGTCCTCGTGCTGTCCATCTGACATCCCCTCAGCTTATTGCATCCGCACACCCCAACGACTCGAGTCAGTTCGCCGTGTAATATGCGGCTCTCCGAAGTGGCCATTATTCCAACTCCGACGTGCCATTATTCTTGGGTCGTGTCACCGTCCAGATTATCCTACCAATTCGCATCACACGCATGTTGGGGAACTCATCTTCGACGACATTCTGAACGGAGCGGATCGGTGTGTTGATAATGCTGACGTAACGCAATAGGTGTGCATCATATTAAAAGACGCGCCGACAGTCCAAAAGGTAATGAGACGATGAAAGTTTGTGAAGCGAGGGGGAAAGGATAGAAAAGAGGCTTACATCCGTGAACGTCGTCAAGCCCCCCTCCACGGCTAGCAGCATGTTGAGTGTTAATGCACGTACGGTCCGCGGGACCAACCACCCAGCCAACCCCTGCGCCAAGTCCTTTGGATACGTGGCCGACAACCTATTCAATCTGGGAAGTGTACAAAGTACACCCCAGGTAGAAACATCAAACCCAACACGACGGATAAGCGCCAGAGACCGGAGGAGGAGGTAGGTCTGTAGCTGTATTCGATCCTGAAGGAACTCAGAAATGGCAGCACAAAATTCGGGATCCGTAGTTTGCCCCTCGACACCGAAGATCCCAAGTGAGAAATGAGACAGCAGGGGGAGGGCAGTGTCATGCTGTCGAAACAATGACGATTCTCGGGAACTTTGGAGAATAGACTTCACTGAAAGATGCCCACTGAATTCGATTTGAGTGAGGTTTGCCGATAGAAAGGGCTGGTGTAGCGGGAAACCCGCAGCGAGAATTCTTCATGGACAAACAGCGAAGGGTGTCACAACTATAAACTAGAGGCAAGCGAAAGGATGAGGTACCGTCTTTATGAGGGCTGACCGCCAAGTGTGTAAGATACCTGAACGTGCGTACTTCAATTCTGACGTCTTATCCCACTCTAATGTGTCAAATTCAACCATGAAAAAGGAAAACAAAAGAACATCCTACATAATAGGTAGTCATTGTAAATGTGGATTAAATGAATGGACCACTTGCAAGACACGGGAGATCAGCTCTTTGTTTCCAAATCCTGCGAAGGTTCAATAAGTTTGTGACATAAGCAAAATGATGTTCGATCACGTGCACTGTACATCAGAGAGAGACGGGCGTACTGAGTCAGAGGTGGCATAGTACTGGATATAAGAGCAAGAATACGCAAGCTCCTGATGTGACCAGCGAAATATGGATCAACAAACATGCGCGCGAGAATATCAGAGTTCCGCTGATCGTGCCATGCATCAAGGTCCTGATTTTCCCCGGTATTCGTCGAAGATATCTGTCTACCCGACCAGGATCGACAACAGTCGTAAGACGAAGGCCAATCTAACGAAAGAGTAGTTGGCTGGCAGTGCAAAAAAGCACGTTCAATCCCAATACCATGTTTCTTCCGAAAAGCAAGGCGGGCCAACTGACGCTCTGAAAAGCTACACAAGCAATAAGCATGCGTAATTTCCAAATGGGTTACACTGGACCCACACAGTCTTGGAGCGCTGAATGAGTTGGGAATGAATAGTTGGTTGTGCATCGGGGTCCATTGATGATGTGAAATGGTGATCTCCTGATACGATTCAGACTTTATTTTGGCAATTCTACATACCTCCTGTCGGAAGATAGTCCACGGCCGGGATAACCACTGCGTTGACTAGCACATCCGAGTCGTGGCAGTACTGTGGTTGACATTCCGCCGTCCGCCCCATATGCTCCGTGTCCCGATATCACAAGAAATGGTCAGAGACACATCGAATATCTATTGTTCCGCAAAACGCACTAACACCACGCACCTTGCACACGCAGGCTGGCGTAGTTGGGTTGTGCTTGGAGCACCTGCAAGTAAAATGGTCCACGGCATGCATCCAAAAGACAAGAGTGTTCAGAGCTCACGACATCCGAGTACACTTCAAGGTGAGCAAACGTGTAAAGTCCATGTCACGGAAGCCTTTCCAGCCAGATGGACAATCTTCGTTGAGCACACTTATGCACTCATGTTGCTTTGATTAGGAAACTACACACTAGCTACATTGCGGAAATGAACGAATGGAGGAATGGAGGAATGAAGAAAAAAAAATACATTGCATACGATCCGGACCGCATTAAGCAAAAAGCGATAAACAGAGAAGAGACTCGTCAGCTAGACAGCAAAGAAAAAGAAACAGGACAGAGAATGCATCCAACACCCCGGTGTCCACCCACAACGATTCAAGCCTCACCAGTTGTCCGGGATTCGCAACGCATGCACATGTAGGTGACGCCAAGGACGCAATCCCGCCGAGCACGTATACAACCCACCTAGCAAATTGTACACCCTGTACAACACCCAGTCCGTCTTGCATCAGCCTCATCTTCCGTTTCGCTATCCCTGCCGCCGTTCCCAGGTACACCGATACCGACACTCACGCCTCCCGTTGAAAGCCGTCGCGAAATTGCAATGCTAAGCCGTTTCTTCTTGCTCAGCGCAAGGTCATCCGATGGGAGGGCATATGGTCGGATCGAGAGGTGCACGATTGTAGGTAGTGTAGATGACGAAGGGAGTGAGGTTGGAAAGCCGACGCCTATCGAGAAAGAGAGGGAAGAGGAAGAGGAAACATTGGTCAGGACCGGGCAAGTATGGGAGAAAAACGAGCCAAAGGTTGATGATAAACGACTTGTCATCACCGATGTTGTCTCCCGCTCCTCGAAGAATGTAACCGTGATCGACAGTGGAGAGAAGCAGAGAGGAGCGAAAGGGAGGGAAAAGGCGGGAAAATGAGTAAAGACACGCACGCAAGAGTGTATCATCGTCTTGTAATATCTTTCCTAGGTACAAGATACGGAGATAAGATGGTGCAGGCGGCCGCTCGTCTTGCCATTCTAGAAAGAACCGGAACCAATGACCGAGAGAAAAGTGGAATCATAGTACATAAGGCGGCACAAAAAGAGAAAGGGAAACGTGAGCAATATTCGACGCGTGATGGACGGAAATGACGACGAACCCGCGTCGCGCGCCGGCCATGCGTTCCATACGAGCTCCTTGACCCGTCCCACCGTTGTCTCGGGCTCGAACGTCTGTGTCTTGCGAAGGCCTGAGACGAGCAAAAACGTGAGCGATACCTGCGGCATTTGTGGAATGACCGGTTCTGCTATGGGAGTCTGAATGGGCGCGGGTGTTTGCGCTTGTGCCTGTGCTTCCGGTTCCCTTGCCACCGCCGCCACTGCAGGATTGGCCGTGTCACCAACATCAGCATCACTGACGACACCAGCAAGCGCAACAAACGCAGCTGGCAAAGGTGGCAACGGAGGATATACAGGCGCTGGCAACGACTCCACATCCACACGCGTATACGACGTCCTTGCGCTGGCCGACGTATACGGGCCTACATCGGCCCTTGGCGGTTGAACGACTCCGATGGTCGAGTCATCCCGATGAGCATGCACAGGATGATGGAAGGGGTGACTATCACCAAAGACAGAGGCGGGGGCGGGGCCTTGGGATGTGAATGGTCTGACGACGGTATCTGCCCGTGGTGGGCTCTTGGACGATTTCGGTAGTGGGGGAGATGAAGGAATAGGGGAGGACGAAGACGAGGGTGCAAGTACGTCGGTGGAAGGAGGAAATGGTCCGACATTGGCGTCAGCATCCATGGATGGTTGGCTATATGCCATCGACACGAGTGGCGGTCTTGAACAAGTAGAAAGAAAAAAAAAAAAAGAGATGGGAGACTTGCAGCGGTCGAGGCAATGCGACGCTGAGTGACCACAGCAGAGACCTCAAAAAGGAGAGATAATATATCAATTGTCACTGGACACGGCCACACGCGTGATGATGACCTAGTCCTAGTGATTCCGATCTGGCGTAGGGGTAGATGCTCACGACGGTCGGGAAATGGGCGATGGGCGATGGGCGATTGTCGGCTTGTCGGTTTGTATACAGTATAGTATATATAGAGAGGATTAAAATGGCCTAGTAAATGATCCGCTCGTAGAACGTTTACCTCCGCTTCAGAGGGAAAAGCCCTGACGCTAATTTGTGTCAACCCTGCCGCATTGTTTGTTCCTTCATTCTGGTAACAAATAAGTATTACTGTAAGTACGTATAGATGCAGCGATGGCCCAGGACAAGAAAAAGAACATCAAACCCAAAGCAAAGCATGATAGATGGATGATATCTAAAATGACGCAAGCCTTTCACCACCATGGATGACAGTCTCCCCCATCCCATTGCCAGACATCTTTTGGATCGCCGACAACCAACATATCCTGTTGCATCCATGCACCATCATACACCTTTTCTATCCACCACTTGAGCACGGGGTGTCGCATAAACCACTTGAAGTACATGTAAAACCTGTCACGGAGCACACACACACACACACACAAAAGAACACGGTTCAGCATCGACCAGCCAAAAGTGAAAAAGCCACGCCAATGGGTGTACATAGTAGACCAGCGAAAATTACGCGGCAGGGACAGGGGCAATTATAAAAAAAAGTTCACACGTACCGCCAATCATAGCCGACGAGGACACGGGGATTGACCAATATCCGTTGCATGTTGAACAGGCGTCTAAAGTCGTATGGTAGCAGGAATGATTCCGAAGAGTAGCATTCTTTCGATGCAGATGCACGGAAACGGGTCGGAGGTGTTAAAGCGGGACTCGGACCACGCAAGGTTGGGTCGTGAGCAGCCGGGTGAGTGTCTGGAATCACAAAAGGCAGTGGATCGGCTGAGAGCGTGCGATTAGATCGCAAATGGATAGGAAGTACAGGGTCCGCCTTGAAGATGACGATGCCATTCCAACACGTGAACACGGGTACCGGTGACTCGGTTTGCATGGCCTCATACGCAGTCGGATCGAAAAAATATGGCCATCTGCGTAACATGAGCATCCATCCTGCTCGTACCGCAACACGACGTACACGTTACTGGCCAGTCTTCCTGCTTTGTCACGCAAAACCCACATATCATACAGCCTTGCCACGCGACATCAGGGGTAAACAATAGGAAAATGGGGTCGCAAAAATCTTGCTCACCCGAAATGACCAAAGTCCATGCCACACGCCATGTCGTAATCACCGTCGGCCGTTGTGACAAGTTCAACGATGGTTTCTGGCTCGACGAAAATGTCGTTTGAAAAGATGACCTTGTCATAACCACCATTCTCTACCAGGGGCTCCATCGCACGATTGCGCAGCGCGGACAGATAGTTGATGCGATTGTTTCCACTCATGTCCTCTGGTTTTGTGACCGTCTTGTCTTGCGTCAGTATGCGGTGTGAGACACGCATAGCCTCCAAACGGCTGGCGAGGTGCTTGAGAAGTGCTTGGGATCGATCGTCGCTTTCGCTTTCTACGATGGATACGAATACATTGTCAGGACCAAGGTAATGAATAGCCTTGATGAGACTGTCGGACCAATAGGGTATCACATTTTCGTTGTTGTAGAACATGGCTGCAATAAAAAAGGTCTCTAACAAGTCCATTAGATCGTATCGAAATGTCGCGCAAGACCAGTCATCACCATTGTTAGCATATCCAGATCTGATAGGATGTGCCATGGCCTTTTCGATCAGCGGGAGATAGCGCAGGTCGTCTAGGTGCTGGTAATGGAATCCTAGCCAGAGAGTCGCAGAGAGCAAGATGAACCAACAGATAAACTCAAGCGAGGCGAAGGAAAAGAGCGGGCGAGGTGGCTGGCGTTGGCAATGGGAATACATCCTTGGCGAACCCAGGTCGACTTCGATATCGTGACATTCATCGTCCTGTCGCGCGCCCCAGGAATCCCAGTCTCTGTCCTCCGAGGTGAACTCGCTCCGTGGGAGCAGACTGTACCTCTGCCATAGCCCCAGGACGCGGGGAGAGCTATGCCTCCTCTGCCACCAATGGACCAACACCCACGAACGCAAAGAGAGCGATAAGAGTTGGAGAGATGCAAACGCGGGCGCTACGAAGAGGGAGAGGAACAAGAAGCGCCAGCTAGAGGGAAATGCGGGTTTCCAAACGTATGAGATGGGAAAGTACCAGGCGCTAAACGCAGCTTCGGCGATGTAGAAGAGGAGGAGGAGGAGGAAGAGTGAGGGTACGCCCGGGAAGAGGACGATTTTGAGGACGAGTTGCCAGTGGAACGCTCTTGCGTCGAAGAAACGCCTGGAGAGGAGACGAACCATGAAGAAAGGGAGAAGCGTACATACATAATTATTATTACATAGATTTATATACCAACTTAGCTCGGAATAGGCAAGAATCTTTATGATGACGTAACAGATACACCAAGTTTGGTTCCGTATTATCTTGGAGAGTAACCATGGGCTCAGCGCGGACAGCACCGTGTCGTCGACGGCTTTCATTTGGATACAGGCGCATGTTTCGATCTTGTATTTCTTTATGTTCCTGTCTTTCCGGTACCGAACTGGAACGACTGGCACGCGCTTCCACAACTACGCCCATTTATTGCGGAAGCGCTCCGCTGGATATGTGCCTATCGTCCCGATCGATGAACATTTGTATCCTCGGCAGAACGTCGTGGGTGATGAGGCCTGAGGCCTGAGGTCTCATGGGTGTTGCGCACCATTCACTGGGCACGACACCTTGGAATATACCAGCTTTCAAGACGCCACATTGATCGACAGAGGTTACCGTATCCCCGTGGGCACAGCCATTGTCAAAAACTCATTGCTAAGTGGGTCTTCTCTGTCGGGTCTCTGCCCAAGACAGAGATGACTAGACTTCTGTAGATTAGGGCGATCACTCACGATCCCGCTGCGTTACCCAAACCAGAGAAATCCGACCTCCGACGCTGGGTTGATGAGCACAACCAGCTGTGCTGTGATATCGACTGTTACCCCGTTCAACTTTGATCGAAGGTATGTTTATCCTCTGCCAAGTGTGAACATACCGCCCTGGCCGATCTCATCGCTCTCATTGATAAACCACAGGTCAGAGTATGCCCAACCGGTCGATCTTCATTGCGCTCGTGCACACGATGTCGTACCCCGCCTCCAGGGGGCACGTTGAGACAGTGGCATTGTAATCGAGATGGTATTCAAGTGAAAAGTGCGCCGGCCAGGCTGTATTAATTTATCCAGCGTTGTAAGATGACGTATATGTATGTATTCAATGTGGTCATACATATTCCATAAACATATAACCTACATCTATATGTCCACATGAACCAATATTATACCACCTCATGGCGCGCACTATCGCCTCTGGTCTAACGGCCCACGGCCACCTCGAGCGCCTGCTCTACATCTCTCACCAAATCCTCCGCCTCCTCCACCCCAACAGATAAGCGAATCAAGTTGTTTCCAATTCCGAGCAACGCACGCTCCGCCTCGGGTATACTCGCGTGCGTCATCAATGCGGGTGACTCAGCCAGGCTCTCCACCCCGCCCAATGATTCGGCCAACACGAACAACCTCGTTGCGGTCAAGAATCGGTTTGCCTCCACGGCACCCCCGCGGATCCGGAAGGACACCATACCACCATAGGGAAAGTCCCCCACGTCAGCGTCGCCGTCGCTATCCTCATCGCTCTCCGCATGCCAGAACGAGGATGCGTCGACAAACTTTTTCGCGTGCGGTGCCAGTTGGCGGTATGCCACCGCATGACGTGGATGGCTCGCGAGCCCAGGATAAATAACCGACTCAACGTGCGGCGACCGTTGCAGTGCTTGTGCGACTCTGAGCGCATTCGAACCGTGCGCTTTCATCCTCAAATGAAGCGTCTTGGCGCCGCGTTGCGCCAGCCCGCCGTCATAGGCGCTCGCTACAGCCCC
>JBBPJU010000037.1:0-62920 GCA_038088875.1 Austroboletus festivus | reverse complement strand
CGTTCCTCATAGGCCTTGAATCGGCGTGACCGTCCCGGGCCAATTTACTGTAACAGCACCCAACGCCACTTTCTCCACTTGCTGAGATCTGACCGTATTCTCACTGGCGTCAAATGCAATGATGGCAACTACGTGTGGACCGTCCGAGTCGCTGTCATGCAGGCCGAATTATGAATGGCAATGCGAGGTGTGGACATGGGATACCCTTGCGGACGCGTCGGGCGCACCTCGATGACATGGCGGGCGAAACCCACGCGCTGTCGTTGCCAGCGAGAACGGTTTGGATTTGGAATTGGGATTTCGGAGTCGGAGAGGGTCTCGGCTCGTTCCAAGGAGACCCTACAGCGTCTGTCATTGACGATTGAATGGTCTTTGTCGAGCCTAGAGTGGGATCACCATGCTCTTGGAAAGTGTGCGAGCACGTTTGTCGATAGGGTCGAGCGATCCAATGAGGTGTCGTCATCTGAATCACATCCATTGTCAATGGATATTGATAACGAATGAAAGTGTTAGTGGTCTCGGCGTGCCCAGGAGCTGTCCATATCACTGCGTTCCAAATCGACGCTATCCACGTCGGTCGAGAGGTTTATATAGCATGTATCTACTGTTGTTGCATTGATAGCTTACTTAAAGAGGGACCTTGGCCCAACATACCAAAAACGAGCATCTACGAGAATAGTAAACTACATAGAATGGCCCTCCAAAGCGGCCATCTGCATCAGTCTAATAAATCGACGCGATAGACCCTCCGGAAGGAGTATATTATGAAGAAAGAGAATAAAGAGAACGTTCGATAAGCGACATCAAGACCACTGTACGATTTTCGAGAAACGCAACGTTCAACATGTACCACAAGATCAACAGGATCAATCCGAGCTTCTAGAATTTGCCAATCGCTGCGCCACGGTGGTGGCACTCTTTGTCGGGAAAAGACGAGCCGAGGGCAACAAGGGCGTACTTGATTGCCATTCTCGAACGTCATTGATTCTACAGTGCAGCGCACGAGGCATGGCCCGTGCACCAGGGAATAGCGTACAACATTTGCGTGTCCCGTCCATATCAGGAACAATAAAGAAAACCGAGCAAGTGTCTGCACATCAGACGGAACCGAAAAGAGACCGAGCACGAGCCAAGAGAGACAACAATAAAGTAGAGACAAAGACAACAAACGGAACAAGATAGAGAGGCACAGCCCCCTGCGTGCCCTTATTCTTCTGGTTGTCGCGGTGGCATGTCCGGCATGAGGTAGTGCACTGGACGGCCATCCCCAAACCTTGGGGCGCGTGCCACCTCCGTGGGCGTCGTCCCTGTACCATGCGAGTGCGACGATTCGGCCCCGCCTGTAAATGTCGAGACCGAGTCCGCGTTGGTATCTTCTTGCAACAACGCAGAGTCATACTGCGGCACGGGTTTCCGTGGCGTTCGGCGGGTCGTGGACATTCCCCCTGAAGAAATAGAGCGGTTGACAGGGACCGACGTCATTTGCGAGAGCGCGTACTCTTCTCTCGATGGGTTGTGGGAATGTGTATGGGTCGTCGGGGAATGGGGGATACGAGCAAGCCCTGCAGAGGGCAATGTCGGCATAGAGAGACGTTCGCTGCGACGTCGCATGGACGTTTCCATCGACGATCGGATCCGTTGTGCTTGTTGCTCCAGGGTCTGGGCTTGATGGGTCGTCTGCAACGAGGCAGTGCGGGATCGCGAGTCCTCGCTAAAGGTAGTGGTAGGAGAGGGGGTGGGGTGTATCGACGCACGACGGTCGTAGTGCATTGGCGTGTTCAGAGCGCCGAGGGGGCTCATATTGCAAGAAGAGGTGGAGGAGACGAGCTTTTCCTCACCCATGGTGTTGATGTCCTCGTGTGAGCGGTTCGGCGTGGTCATCGGCGTCACGGACGCTTTCCCACCCCCAACATCGGCTAGAACGGCCGCCGTTGATTCGGACTGAGAATGGGTACTGGTATGTGGGGCGACAGGTTGGATGCTCGAGTTGGTGGATGTGAGTGATCCCCACTTTCGGTTTCTGTTAAAACCGTCCGTCATAAAAGGTCTTCTTCGCCTCCGTGACCACAATAACATTCCGATGACAATTAGGACAACTGCAGCAATGGCACCGATGGTGCCTCCCACAATGCTGGCTACATGCGATTTTGAGGTTGCAGAGCCTGGAGAGGTGCTAGGACTTGAAGGTGGTGTGGATGAAGCTTGAGGCGATGTACCCAGTAAACATGAGACATTCGTTCCGTTCGTAACAAAGAAAGGGGTAGAGTCAGTGGAAACGACAGGTGAACCGAGCGCGACGCCATGTATTTTGTACCAGCCCTGTGTTTGATTAACAGACGGCCATGTCCAATTTGACGCAGAGGTATTTGTATCCACTAGGATTTGTGGAGCCGGGTTCTGTCTTGCCCTGATGGCGGGAAGTGCATAATCGCCTTGATCTACGCCGATGTCGGTGACGGACAGTAATAGGTCAACCGTGTCTCCGCTGTATATCCACGAAATAACGGCTGAGGTGCACGTGGTCATGTTTTGCACGGTAATGTTGAGGCTGGGAGAAGACGAGGGTTGAGGCGTGGCTGAAGAAGTGCGCGGAGAAGCTGGAGTGCCCGACGATGAAAATTCGTTTGACAGACGGTTGGATGAGGTCGACAAAGGCAAAGATAAGAGACGAGACGAGGGAGATAAAGAGGACTTACTGCTAGTCGACGTTGGAGACATGGTTGTCACCTTGGGCGATACTATAGAAACTGGGCCAGGAGCAGAAGTAATACTAAAAGGGATGGTGGATATGGGCCCTTGACGTGCCTCGCGTACACGAGAAGGCTCTAGGGCTGCGATCAATGGAATGAAGCGCAGGAAGGCGCAGAGCAACCAAAGAAACGCCATGCCGCCTTCTTCTGTAAGAAAGAGACACAGCTATGAGCGTCGCACGAACAAAAAAAGAGCCAAAAAAAGGAAGTGGTGAAGACGTACGTGCGATACCAGAAGCTCGTGCTTGTTCCCCGGGTTGGGTATAGTTCGGAACCGACGAGCTTGAATACGGTACTGGTCGTACAAGAGGTCAGAGCGGCCGTGGTGGATGGTTGACGTTGGAATGCGACAGAGAGCACTTCCACTTCACAGCCCTTGCTCAGGAACGGTTTCCTGTAGCCATAAAACAATAGCGCTGTCCTCACGTGCATGACGGACCGAACCACCATACGATACGTTTGATAGCCATCGACCGATCAGTGATAAGTTACATCAACGCGTACACCAACTAACAGTATGTTTTATACGATTTCTAGTATCTGCGCCTGCAAGATCGTGAACGAGGGAGACAAGGCGAGCGCGTTCACTGTGAGCCATTCCCTTCCTATAGCGACCAGCAATCACGATAAGATTACTCAATAATCGCTGCTTATCGCCCGGTTCAATGGTCTAGTGGTTATGATTTCTGTCTTACACACAGAAGGTCCTGAGTTCGACCCTCAGTTGAGCCATGATTTTTTTATTTTCATTCACCAGCACTGGGCCTTGCAAGGAACACGCGTTATGTATAACATGCCTGCCAAGCACTCCGAATCAAACGATCTTAAAAATTTGCAACTCCTCTCTGGATGTTACGGGCTTACGGCTGCACACTATGCACAGTGCTTTTACATCTGTTTTATCTGTCTTTCGGACCAAAATTGGTTCCGCGGAATGTTTTATGGCAAGATGGGATGCATGTCTTTTTTCCGATCGATATTCAAGTAGGTAAATATGTATGTTAATATTCTTGTTGACCGGTGACCCCCCACTCGCAGCCACGCTACCATAACAGAGACGGCAACATGTGCGGCATGATGTGCCCTTTGCTGATACCCACACTCCTCAACCTGTCAATGTCTCCCTATGGAGATGCAACGTGTACATACATATATGATCGGGTGCCCGATGCATTGACTGTTCCGAGAACCGTTGCGGTGGCGGTCGCAGGTTCCTGGATAAACTGTTTCAGCAGTGAGTGCAGCCTCTGGACTTTGGGAACAGCCTCAACGCCTTTAATTCAGAGTTGAAGCTCCGGCTGTCAGCATAGCCCCGACAAGTCGTCTGTTTAAAACATCCGCTCAGGGCAACATTCGTGTTGGTATCCACTTCTCATCCGACGCGGTGACACACAAGGACAGCACTGTGCGAAACGCCTTTCCGGATCTCGTGAAAAAGGCGAAACTCTAGAGTTTGTGTATTTCAAATCGCGGCGGGTACACGCTCAGATCCACCTCCCGCTTTTCCCTCCCTCCCCTTTCCCTCGGGTTGTCATGCAAGGTTTTGCCCATGGTTTACGCCCGCAGTGCGTCCAGTATGTGCGATTCCGCACGTTCCCCTTTATATTTTATATTATTTACCTCCGAGTTCCGCTTTGCAGCTCGAAGGTGCGTACGGATGTTGCTTTGAAACCGGTAACCTGCTGCGATAGGCGTCCCTCGGATGTTAATTTGACACATTTTGACGACGGCGCGGTGCCTGTGTTACTTGAATGACAGGGACGCAAGACTGGGGGAGGTTGCTTGAAGCGTGTTTTTCGAGCTAGTATTCTTTTTCTCCTTCCGCTTTCATCTCGTTGAAGCTCTCCGAGTTCCTCCGTCGAGCTAGCTGGCTTCAAGTCCTGTCATTTTCAGGGATGATCTTGGCGATCTCCCTGTACCTAGAATGGAATATCTTCGCTCCATGCTTCAAACGTGTCTCAAATACGGGGGAAGAGCTTCGCAACGCATTTATCGACACTGTCCTCCTTTTTGCCATGCGACGGAACGCCTATTTGCCATCCCATACTTTGGGAATATGCATGGATCCGCACCGCGGTCATTGCATCCCGTCTCCGATTCTCCGCATGCTTCCAGCGGTGAGCAGACCCGACAGCTATTTCATTTATTTTCCCCACTGCAGGAGATCCTAGCGTACCGACAAATGGGGAAGAGGAAGAAGAATTCTTTTGCCTGTGCCGATTCATTATAGCCGCTGAATCAGTCCCATTCGAGTTTGGACTCGGTGATTGGTTCTCGCAGAATAAATAACGCACTGACATTACTTAAACTCAATGGGGCGCCATCCGAGATGGTAGAAAGATAGCAAAAAGATATCATGCAATGTATGTAATTCATGTAACTCCAGAGGGCACTCTGAGAATTCCACTTGGAATACTATCACATCAAAGCTAATATCCTAAGGTTAGCAAGCATCCAATTGCAAAAGGTGTTTGCTACGGTATTTGCCGGCTTACTCAATCGCCCACTGACACTTGTCTTATCGCGCTGCCTTGCTCTATCGCCTCCTTGCGATGCTTGGGGAAAGCGTCGGTGTCAGAAACATATCCATATCGCAAAACGAATGGAACATCATAGTGTGTCTGTCAAGGACAAAGTTGTACGGCAAGTTGCGCTTTACATGCTACATCGTGGCAGCTTAACTGATGCGATAACTGGACAAAAAAAGATCAGCCAGCATTCGTCTTTAATTCGTTGACTTGTGACATTATCGATTGTTTCCTAACTGGAATGTGCGTATAGCCAATTTATTTGGGCTATTCCACACCAAAATACACCCCGAACATGTGGCTAGGAAGAGATGAACAGCATACCCTATGATACTTGTAAGAAAATATTTCGTGGAGCGGCGCAGAGCTGCACAGCAGCTCTCACCAAGGGAGAGTGTTTCATCTGATCCCTTTCACAACGGCCGACTAGGGATGGTATCTTTCTGCTTTGTGCAAAACCTATTCGGCGTCGGGGCACCTAATCAAGAGAGGTGAGTATCCAGGGCTGGATGCTCACCTTTCTTGGTTAAGAGCTTCCACTCGTCTTCAATCGAGGCTCGTCCAAGGAACTTGCATATAGGTGAGACGCACCCATCGTCTGAGACACCGTGTGGAGTAATCACTGATTCCATTCAATGATATCTCAGTACAAGTCGAGGCAAACAAATTTGAGATGGATAGGACCGAGTGTCAGCTCTAGGCCCCCTTCCGGTCCGTTCCGTTGGAGTCGGACTCAGAAAAATTTCCAGGTCCAGGGAACCAGCTTGGAACCAAATTGGAACTCGTTCCGACGCCGTTCCAATCCCCGAGGCTTGGAAGAATCTTCAGTGGTCTCGGAGTGGGGGGGTCGCAATCGCTTACAAGGTATTGAGCCGTAAGCAGCAAGTGAACAAGACTAATCGAGAGAGGTAAAGGTATACCAATGCGATTCGGCACATTGCTCACAGGCGAGAAACAGTCAAATTACAAAGATCTGTACATACGATCATATTCCAGCTGCATTAGGACAGTCGAACGACACTGCAGTCAGTTAGCATCCGGTACTAGCCTGCAGAAGCTAGTTGTGACCGAAGCTAACTTGAAACCACTGATGGCCGGTTGGAGTAGATTGGCGCGCTTGTTGTACCCTGGTAAGTTCTCGTTTGAATCGCCGAAACTTGTTTGACTGCTACCAGCGACACGGCTAGCTGTAAAACTGGCAGTGGCGACAGGTTTTCTGAGGTAGTGACTAATCAAACTCTGAATCTCATATCTTTGAATTCCGATGTATACTCATACTTAGACTAAACTCCGACTACTTCAGCACACGCTTTTTCATGGGTAGTCGGAGAAGTATCTGAGTATGAACAGCCACAAAGCCGATCTGCCGTGGTAATTTCTCTCTCTCGCTCTCGCTCTCCTGTGCATCAGTTCATCATCAACGCTATCAAAAGGTTGTAACGGCCGAGTCACCCAACAGTCATACGCAAGAAATTTGTAACAATCATTTGGGTATCCGTTACAGGTACCAGCAAAACCCAAACCCAACCCCCCATCCTCCTACTCAGAAAGTAGACTGCAAACGGGAATTCTTCATACTCGCGCCGGACCTTTATCCGCCCAGTCACGGATACCATGCTGCCGCACTGTTCAACTACGCGACGACACACTTCATGCACCCCCCAGGTCCACGTACAGGCTCCAATCTGGATATGGCCATTCAAAAAATCCAGCTTAGGACAGAACCCTCGAGTGATGCCCCTGGTTATATCTGGATCGAAGCGCTCGCAACCACAATGAAGCAGATCTGTTCCGAGGACAGCCATGATCATCGAGTGGGGGATCTTGTGGTCGGAACGCTTAAACTATATCAGGTTCTTGAATACGAAAACTCGACCAAGTTTGACGAATGGGTCTCCAAGCTGAATCACATCTCCAAAACCGTATTTTGAATTTTGACAACCCCTACTGATGGATCAACTTTACTACATCACTGTGCAAACGCTCTTGGACCCCCGGAAGCTTGCCTCGTTTGGTTGCACACCCGGTGTATCCTTTGCATGATTCAGTAACAGCACCGTGAACCTCGAAGTGAACCACTCAAGCTCGCCCTTCTAAACTGTCCTTTTGTAAACCTCTTGTCATAATCCAGATGAAGTTCCATGTTTGAGGAACCCTGGGTTGAAGGATGCACACAGCGATGGACGTCCCATGCTCCAGGTCGAACTCAGTGATTCCCCCCAACAGAATAAGCACTACGGTGATTTTTAAATGTGGCGTAAATAGTGTACGGGATATCATGAAAATGCATCAGTGAACGCTATTTAAATCCGGCAGGGCGCTACCTCAAAAAGGGTGAGCGTCTAAGGAATGAAAAGGGAGAACGGCAGGAGATAGTGAGAGAAAAGAAGAAAAGAGTGAAAAAAAAACCATGAAAAAAAGAGATCATGACGGATCGTGTAAAGCGCCTCCCACAAGCCCCTCACGGCGACTCCAAAGCGCACTCGGAGAGTTCTTCTTCTATAGCTTTGCGACCCCCTGCTGTCAACACAGGTATGCCAGAACTGATATCCTTTTCAAAGTACGTGGGTATAAACCTGTAAACCAAGCATGTTAATACTAAATCCAGGACCCATCGCAACTTCCTTGACGTACTCTTCGCCCTTGCGTTTCCGCTCGCTCGCCTCGTCCCGCTGCCGCTGCTCGATCGACAACTTGTGCTTGGTCGCATCCCCGTACTCCTTGCTAAGCAGCTTGGTCGTCACATTCTCCCACATCTTGCGGCTTTCCTTGGGCGACTGCTTCTCCAGCGGACGCACCACCTTGGGGACGATTTGCAACTTTTCAAGATCGATCAGCGTGTGAAACTCAGCCGCCGATGCCAAGGAGATGCTCGACCCTAACTGCGCGCGTCGCCACCGGATTTGATTACGCCAACACCCGTCGAACACGGCGACGATACGGGATAGCGGAACGTGCTTGACCTTGGTCCACTCCTTGTGTTCTGACCCGTCTTGCTCGTATGTGTGAATGACGCCCTCGACGAGGAAATGAGCTCGCCCAAGCCATGACTGGTCCGCGGTCACGACTGCGTTAAACGCGCACATTCCCCCGATCAAGCGATCAAACATACCTCCTCCTTGTACTCAATGACCGCACGATAGCTCTCTTTGCCTTTGCCACCCGAACACGTAATTATTGTCGAATCTGCGACGGTGATGTAGAAGCTCCCTCGCAAGATTCCATTGACACTCGCGATGGGATGCGTGATATGGTAATGCTCGCCTTCGCCTGGACCGCCATTGATGCTGATATTGATACCCTTGTTGCACGAGCCTGGAGCCACGCGTAGGGCTGTACCAGAGACTTTGGCAGAGATTTGGTCGATACCCCGCATTTCGATAGCGCGACTGGGACAGGCGGCGTAGTAAGCAGACACGGGCGGATGGTGTGAGACTTGCTCAGTGATGTATACCACACGGAGGTTATCGTTATCACCTGCACCAAGGGAGAGGGTAGACATGCGTCCGGTAAGGTCTGCACCGTGGACCTGCCGAGGCGAGGTTGGAGCAGTCGAAGGACTTGCTTTGACCTTGGAGAGGAGACTGAGACCGCTGCGGGCGCTCTTGGAGCTTCGTCCGCTTCGTCCGCTCTTGATGCTCAGGGTCTCCAAAGGCAGTGCGATAGTCGATGCCTGCGGGGAGGACGTTTGTGTCGTGTGTGTTCCGAGTATTGGGGGATGTCTTGGATCAGAAGCGTATCGCACGGGTGGGACATCCCAATGTGCGCGAAAATGTTCGCCTAGGACCGAGTTGTATGGTTTGCACACTTTACCATGCTACGTATGTTCAGGGTCGACGCACACACGCGCGTAACTTGACAAGGGTGGTTACTTACGATGAATTTGAGATCTTTGGTGAACGTGAACCGCACGGCGGCCAGCATACGCTCAAAAGCATCCTCAGAATCGTTGATTCTAGGTACGAAAGGGTCAGTCACGTAAACCGAATAGCATGCGTAGACGCTGAGGGACAAACGTACGCTGCAAATAGATCAGGACGATCAAGGTAATGCCAATACTCTAGGTTTGGCAGCGGTTCGAGCAAGGACGCTGGAAGCGAGAGGCGCCTAGATGGCGTCGAATGCGGGTTAGTGGACGGCGGAGTCGAGGTTGTCATTGGACTGCGCGGCACACGCACATGGAAGCAATGTCCTTGACACCGAGACAATTTTTGACGAGCTGCACGATCATCTTGAGTTTTCCACCGTCGCCAGCCTCGCCAGATTCTTCTTGGACAGAAATGGGCGTGGCTGAGTCCTCGTCGAGCGCAATCTCTGGTGTTGGTGTGGAATCCTTGCTGTCAACCATGGTAGTTGGGTGTTGATAACTCGAAATGTAAGAAAGGAAAAAGGAAAGAAGGGTAGTGGCTAGCAGACGCTGAGAATGCTACAAAAGTAAACGTTGGAGGAAGAGATGCTTGGACCTTCACACGTGCAAACCCTCGAAGGAGTTACCAAACCGGGTCACCTTTGACATGCGAACTACAAAGATCAACTACCAAACACGACTCAAACTGGCCTCCAGATTGGTTGGGCATTGCCTGATGGGTCAACTCATCATCAATGATGGGCATGATGATAGGTTTTGCTCATCTCTGTGCCCATGGTAATCGAAGATCAATATCGTCGCACTATAATACCTGGATAGTGGTGATGGAGGTAATGCTGCTCGACTGCGGTGTGTACATTGTACTACTTTTGGAGAATCAGAACTCTTCTATCTTTACGCATGACCTTCCCTGATACGCGCTGGCAGGATTCAACACCATAAATGATATGAATCTTCCTTTTCCGGGAGAATGTACTTATTTTCCTTCCAAATCAAATAATGAATTCAAGTCGTCCTCGGTGCCTTGATGGCAACAGTTTCTGCTAGAAACCCGGTTGCTGAGAGGATCTTGTCAACTAAACGCTGTTGACGTCCGTTGGTCGGGCAACCTTCCATATCCGGGCTATGTAACACCAGTACAGAATCTTGCCATTGCGACTTGACACCCGGTGTTTATGCGAAACCGAGTCGCCGGACGTTGAAAGAATTTTGTGTTACCGCAGGCCTCACTGATGACCCAGTAGACCTTCTACTAATTTATTGGTGCACGCAAGTCGTTGCACACCATACCATGTAATCGGTCTGAGGGGATCCTGGCGTGCCACAAGACAGCGGTTCCCGATCTAGTGTACATTCTGGCAGATTATATCGCATCTCGGCCACTATTGACATTCGCTAAAATGCCCATCGTCGATTTCAAAATGACACTGTAGGCTGTGTCGACTCGGAATGCCACCTTTACAATTTATTCAAGTTCCCCGTCTCTCTCCAGAGCATGTGTACAGTGGAACCGACGTGTTCAAAGACGTCCAAGGGGAATCTTATCGAGATATCCAGTGCTGCCCGCCGAGACTGAATACAACACATTACTGTCTTTTTCAGGCAACCTTGCCGTGTGGGAAAAAAAATTAGTAAAAACACATCCCGTCTTCTTTCTTCCATACCGCCTCAACCCGTCACCGGAATTCAACAAGAACTATACCATTCAACTCCCAACGACAACAGCAATATATTCCGTGTGGTCCGATAGCAAAAATATAACTTTTTTTTCGCTCGGAATTTCTCAGTGCTCGGAATTAATCGGACTAGTGAGTTTTCTTCTTTCTTGACTCAATGACATGCTCCAAATATCATCTAGGCATGGGTCAAGGCAAAGAAATCACCCCAGAGATCCAATGGGCTGCTGTACGACTCTCGCGGTTGCTTGATAATGATCAAATTGCCATGTCTCTCAACATCTCCATCCGCTCTGTCAGAAGCATCCTTTCACACTTCCGAACCCATGGGACAGTCCCAAGTCAGCGAGAAAAGACAGCTCAGGAGGACCGCACAAATAATCGACACTTGCAAGATACTGACGTTGAGGTATATTACCAATTGACGATGAGATCATTAGTGTAACTAATATGATACTATTATTGCAGTTTTTGCTTGGAACCATAGAAAAATCACCTGATCTCTACCTTGATGAGTTACGGGAGATGTTGGCAGCTTCCTGTGGTGTTCATGTCTCATCTGCGACAATTTGGCGAACTCTTCGCAGAGCCGGCTTCACGATGAAAAAGGTATGTGTTTGTCTACTTATTATATAATATTATTCTTATATTTTAGATGACTCGTGTTGCTGTGGAGCGATCTGCTCACAAACGTCTCGAGTACATTACAAGGATTGGACAGTATAGTGCAGAGCAATTGATTTTTGTTGATGAAAGCTCAGTAGATCGTCGTACTACATATCGTGGTCGGGCATGGTCAATCAGGGGAACAAAGGCTCAACGCAAGGCATTTTTTGTTCGTGGACGTCGGTATGCCTACCTTAAATCTGATTTTCTGTTACTGAACGTGAAATAAGCTTTTCTGTTCTCCCCGCTCTCTCATTGGAGGGCATTCTGCACTGTGATATTGTTGAAGGGTCATTCTGTACTGATACTTTCATGCAGTTTATAGAAGGATTATTGGATCGAATGCAGCCATATCCTGCCCCCAATTCTGTAATTGTGATGGATAACTGCCGCATCCACAAACACCCAGATATTGTGAATTTGATCCATGAACGGTACATATTATTATTTATCATTTGCATATTTGCTAACTTTGATCTTACAGAGGAATGTGCTGCGAGTTCCTACCTCCCTACTCACCTGATCTCAATCCAATTGAATTGTCTTTCTCTGCCATGAAGTACCATCTCCGCAGAAATGGTGATTATACTCGGATGGTCATGATGGAGATGACTGATCGAGAGATTTACATCACATTGCTTTGGGCTATATGTAGTGTTACTCCATGGGATGCCATTGGTTGGTTTTCACACTGCGGATATCTATGATTTTTTTACAATATATAAAATCATGTTACGTTTGAATGAGTGAACTTGGCAACGTAATGCACCATGCTGCGAAGTTGATGTACAACCATCATGTCCAAGAGGCATAAGAGGGTTCCTACCAGGTCAACAGCCAATGTCAAAGTGCATGGTGTTGTGCAAGCTCAAGCACAGGGCACTTCCAAGCCAAATCATGTTGAGAACGCTGGTAATTTTTTTCACCACATTTTTTATCGCTCAAAAACACTGACACGACAGTGGTGACATATGCCATTAGGTCCCCAGCTTGGTATGATTAAATTTGGGGCCTGTTCAAATTGCCGCACTCACAAGATACGTTGTGAATTCAAGAGTGAAGATGATGGTGCGTGTGTCAAATGCATCAAAAGTGGACGTGCAGATACGTGTGTTGCTCAAGAAAGCCGTACACGATCTACACGTGGCAGGAGTGCCTCTTCTGCTGCAGTCTCAAGTCAAGAGTGCAGCCAGCCTCAGCTACAAGGACAACAAAGCAATTTTGCTCCCAATGATACCATGACATGCAAGCCCTCTAGTTCTCAGAAGCGCTATGGGTCACAGGCTCCCCCCTCATCCCCTTCAGATCGTCCAGTCAAGCAGCAGCGCCAATCAAAGTCACAGGAGCATCCCTCAGGTTCTCATTATCCACCCAGGTCACATTCTAGCAATCCCCCATTGGATCCCATATACGAGATAGAAAATCTTGAGGGTTCAGCCACTGCCATCTCAGTCAATCCAGATAACAGCCTAAGGTTCAGGAACACCAGTGAGTTTGCCAGTACCCTGTCTTTGGCTGCCTTGGATGCTGATTTTTATGGAAATGACAGCGAGAATGAGCTTAGCACAAGCATACATTACTCGGATTCTGAGCCTGAGTCTGTTATGTCAGACAATCGTCCATCCGCTGTGTCAGACGATGTCTCAATTACAAGTGCTGTGTCAGATGAACTCGAAAGGGACTTTGAACAGCTATTACCAGCCACCAAACTGCCTCCTAAGTCGGTGGCTATCAAGGGGAAGAAACAGGCAAAAGTGGCTGGAAAGTTGAAGCAGAGTGGACTTTTGCTGCGGCAACCTGATAACATCTGTGAGTTTCGCTTGTCTCTCAGAATATGTTACTGACCATCTTCTAGCATTTACTATCCAATGTGCTATTCGTCGCCCAAACAGTGCTGCAAATGCACCATTTGAGATATCATCTGATGCCTCCCTTCATCACATTCGTACAGCAGTTGCAGAGAGACTTGATTGGTTTCCTGATTCAGTTATGCTACGGTACCGGTTAGATTCAGACAAGGCTAAAGATGGATGGATTTCTATTGAAAATATAGATGAGCTCAATATGTTCAGGACACGGATGAGGAGCATCATTGTACCACCGCCTCGTGCGGATGGAAAACCCTCAATGCGGGCACCTAAAAAGGTGCTAGTCTTTTTTGAAGATTCGTCGAACAAGGCCACTACAGATTTAGGAGGTAATGGTAATAAGCAAATGGCATGTTCCCTGCTGCTTTCATCTCCGAAAAAGTCATTGACTCATTTGTTCAAGGGATCAAAGCAATATGCCGCCAAGCAGAAGCCAACAGCTGCAAAGAGCGTTGACCATATGGGTGTTGCAAGTGAACGTCAGGAGGTCATCAAGGAGCTGCAGGAACGGTGGCGATGTGAACACCACTCAAAGGGGGCTCAGGATTCAGTACAGTGCTACCGTTCACCAGGGAGCGCTGTTTGCTATGCGCTAGGATACACCCAAATGCTACAGTGGGCTGTCGAAATAGTAAGTTCGCTTCAACGTGTCACTGGATTCATGTGCTAACTATGGTACGTAGTTGGACAATGGTGCCACTGTGGATGACAAACCCAGCACAGTGCAACTCCCAAATGCCAGATCACGCACTCGATCCACATCCAACGCACTCCAATCTGAGTCTGAGCCTCCCTCTGGGCAAGTACCAGCACTTCCTCCTGGCATGCCATATGGTTACCTACCCATGTACTGGCCCTGTGGTATGCCCAACAGTCACTTATTTCCACCAGGAGCGGCAGGAAGCGATGGCCGCTCATTGTCCCCATTGCCCCATCCCACCGGTACACTGCTTTCGTCTCCACAAGCATCTACCATGTCACTACCTGACAATCTACTGCCGTCAACTTCAGCCACTGTATCCAACTACGAAGATAACATCCCTGACATTGTTGACTGGTTCTTGTACCTTGAACGGCACCCCCGGCGCAACAAGCATGGTCGTATTCCCTTTGCACAATTTGGTTCCATCCTGGAGGATAAAGGTTTCGATTCTCTTTCACAGATAGCAAGTTCTTACCTTTCGTTATCCAACCTTGAAGACTGGCTCGGAATCAAGGTTGGCACCGCAATCGCAATCAAGCAGTATGCAGCGGAGGATTTGGAGGCTGTGCGGTTAGGAAAGCGCCTCATACCTATGGACCCTTGATCATACTCTATATTTCTGTTATTACATGCAATCTACAATGGTTTCTGGTGCTGATCTATCAACTACATTGCGAAATGGAAGTGTGTTTGAGAAGATACTAAATTCCGAAGCTACCCCCCAATCCCCCGAAATCCCGTTTTTTTTTTTTGTGAATTTCGACCACGGATAGCTCGGAATGTATGCCGCAGAATCCTGTGAGTCGTTCACTATCCTTACTTTTTAATTCCGATGTTGCGTTGAGGAGATATAACAGGCCGAAGTTGCGGTGCTTCTTTTTTCATATTTTTCCTGCGCGGCAAGGTTGCCTGAAAAAGACAGTAATACAAAAACGCTGTAACTGATTCCTCATACAGTCTATGAAATGGTTTATACTGAGCATCGTTTCAAGTAAGCACGCAACGACAAAGAAGACTAGCCGATCAGAGTTTTGTACAACGCCGCAAGCACCCAATAACGGGGTAACCATCGAAAGATGTAAAATATGGTGGAGTGTAGACCCAATGACATATAGGATGGGGGTGACGCTTTAAGGGCCTGCGCAACTACTCGCCCGGCAAACTCATTTGTATCCATGCTTCCTGGAGCTTGACTGCTCTTTAATCGTTGCATGATCTTGGACTCGTAACGCTTGTACATGGTCGTGGGTGAGAGCGCCAAGGTCGCCTCCTGGTTCTTTGAGATGTTGGATTTAATGCCTCCTGGCGCGACAAGCATGACTTTGACACCAAATGGCTTGCACTCCATTGCGAGGCCGTCGGTAATAGAGTGAAGCGCGGCCTTGGAAGCGCTGTACAATGCATTCCATGGGGTCGTGCTGCAGAACACGGATCAACTTAAATGACATCATCTAAGGAATATGGAGGACTCACGCGTAGGCCACGATAGAACCAATATTCACGATGAGGCCTTGCTTGCGTTCGAACATGGAAGGTATCACCGCCTGCGCCACACGCAAAGCACCAAAGGTGTTTAATTCAAAAGCGTTTCGAACTTGCTCGATGGTAGCTTCCGCTATGGGACCTAAGCAGTTGAATACAGTCATTATTTCGTGCTCTTTTGGCCGGAACAACGAAAAGCCAGTCCACACCAATCACGTCAAAACTCACAGATAGCTATGCCACCTGCGTTGTTAACGAGAATATCAATTTTTCCGGTCTCTGCGAGGATGGCCTTCACTCTGCGGTCGATGCTATCTCCGTTGGTGACATCGAGAACATGCTTCCGAATATGTGGGCTTTTGAACCCCTCCATGCTCTCAAGCCTGCGTGCTGTTGCATATACGATGCATCCTCGCTGAGCGAATTCCTCACATCTGCAACAGGGTTCGAGGTCGGCAATGTCATGTTGTTGCGAAACAGCCAAGTCAAAAACACATACAATGCAAAGCCTATTCCGCCCGAGGAACATCCTGTGATGAGAACGACTTTTTGAGTGCCAGTCGATGATACTGACATTGTCGTCAGGCGAGCGGATCTAGTGTAGCTCAAAGAGGTGGGCGAAGAAACGTCTGCAGCAGCTTTGTTCGGTTCATCCCCAATTTTTGGTAATGAGACTTACCAGCAGCTATACTTTGGGGAGGAACTACCAACTCCTTGATCTGGTGGCACCGTCAAAGCTGCTAGACTCTGGTTTGTATATCTTCGAGAGAATGCCTGGGCTGGGCGTTAGCTTGAGATTGCTCTTTCGAAAGCACCGTGCCAGTGTTACCCAGTCACTGGGTGTATCTGGAAGCGTCAGCGGATGCTATATAACGATTTACTATACGTCAACATGTAGTAGTCATAGATTCATATCAATGGGGGTAGATTTTTCTGTCTCCCTGTTCCATAGCGTGTCCCAATGCTAACTGTTGAGAATGGTGGGGTGGATAGGCGATTTGCCCGCTGCAGTCCCCCGTTATGGTCACTCTATAGTATACCAATCGTAGTGGCAATGCTTCGGTTGACATATGCTCTGAACATACACTCCTGATATTTCTACATTGATAAAAATGTTCCCGAAGGCACAGAAATGCAATGTCAAACAGGTAGTAGCTGTTCCCATCCATTCCAGGCGAGGCCGAATTGAATATTTGCAGAATTATAGGGGAAAAAGTTAGTCGTCAATGATTCCAGGCATGGTCTACGACGACAATGTTAGAGGTGCTTGGTAGCCGTACAAACTACTTACTAGGCTCCCAGAAAAGTGGTCTAGCATTCCCGAACTAGCTGCAAGTGATTGCCATGCAGTACCAAATGAAACTCCTTCTCCATTCTTGAAGATGCAGACATGGTAGACATCGAAAATGACTCAATTATCATGATATTCTTTGACAGAATATCCCCTTCCACGTTTGTACTCCGAACAGGAACTTCTAAAGGTTCCAAATCATTAACACGCTGATCAGCGCATCACAACTGCGCCTCGAAATTACCACGTCCCAGCAACGGCCCACGCTCGCATTACCCTAAAGTGTACGTCTGCGCCAGTTTGGAAGTCCCTTTGGAGAATTGGGCAACTCACAACCTTGGGGTGGCACATGGCAAGTCTTTCTTTACACAAAGTTACATTCAAAAAGGTTTCTCACCTCTGAGTCGAGTTCAAGAAAATCGATGGATGCATACACAAGGTTATGCTTGGTTCAGAAGGAAGGTCCAGTAAAGAGGGCAAGGTGCCTAGCCCAGCGAAACTGCTGCTGCTCTTTTCTTTTCATATGCTTGAAAAGGAACATTAGAGTACGGTGTAACGTCAACTGAGCTTGCGATAATGGAAAACTCGTACAGTCGCATCTCAGTGCGGTTATCAGGTCCGAGTAACTGAAAGATCACGGCCTTGCTCGAGAGGAAACTCGGCCCCTGAATATTTAAATCCTGGGCCGATTTATTTACCTGGTCAATGGGAATCGATGTAGCTATGAACAAATATCGAGGCGTAGATGATGCGCAGCACTGAACGAAACGTTTACCAAATTTATACACGCTGTGGCACGTGAGATGGTAGTAGTAGGGCCATACTGCGACCGTTTGTTCAGACACTCCTCGTCTGGTCCCCAACGGCTCCATTCTAACCTCGTCCGTATCGATGGTTCAAGACAAATACATCGGGCTGGCTCTCGCAATATCCAGCTCTGTTGCCATCGGAACAAGTTTCATCATCACTAAGAAGGCGAGCCATTTCTATGCACACTTGTCGCACTGTATGAAAAAGAACAAAAAGCTGATGCGTTCGCGTCCTAGGGTCTGACGGACGCCGGCGCACGAAACTCTTCCTATGCCTCTGCCTCGGATGACTATACGTATCTTCGGAATCCAACATGGTGGGCCGGCATATCAACCCGTGCGTTCCACCACCTCGTACTTTCTCAGGAGACTCATTGAGCGAAAACAGTGATCTTGGGCGAAAGTGAGTTACCCCAAGTCGATCAAGTTGGTTTGAAGCACTTATGTCTCCCATGCCTAGTCGCAAACTTCGCCGCGTACACGTTCGCGCCACCGATATTAGTCACACCGTTGGGGGCCTTGAGTGTTCTCATTGGGTTAGTTCGCTCGGTTCGTTGGCGCTGTCAAACTTGACACCACACATAGCGCAGTGCTCGCCTCCTTTTTGTTGAACGAAGAATTGGGACATCTCGGTCGAACGGGTTGCGCATTATGTTTGATCGGCTCCGTTATCATCGTTCTGCACGCACCCCCGGACAAGGAGATTGAAACAGTCGATGAGATTCTGCACTATGCCATACAGCCTGGTGAGTCTACTCATGGTCTTTTTGCACAGATGGCCGAGTATGGTTTGGCGCAGGGTTTATGTTGTATTGCCTTACTGTTTTCATCTTTACGCTCTTCATAATCTTCAGCGTCGTACCACGCTATGGCCGCTCGAATCCTCTCGTCTACATTTCCATATGTTCGTTGGTCGGTTCGGTCTCGGTTATGGCGATCAAGGGATTCGGCGTCGCGGTCAAACTAACTCTGGGTGGAAACAACCAATTCACGCACCCGAGCACGTACGTATTTGGCATCGTCGTGGTGGGCTGTATATTGGTGCAGATGAACTACTTTAACAAGGCCCTTGACACGTTCTCTACGAATGTGTACGTCCGCCTGTCCCGCGATGCTGCCTTGAATAGCCCACTCATGTGACCCCAACTGTGTCCTCTAGCGTGAACCCGATGTACTACGTCGGCTTTTCGACGGCAACCATCGTTGCGTCGCTCATCCTATTTCAGGGGTTCAACACGACCGGTGGTACGGATACTATCACACTGCTCGCCGGGTTCATCGTCACATTTTTGGGCGTCCACCTACTCAATCTCTCGCGGAAACCCGACCCACCCAAACCGAATGGCCACTCAACACTCGAGAGTGGGTTGATGCATCCCCGGATGAGTCTCCAGGGCCGACCGTCACTCGACGACTGGAGCGGCACGTCGGAACTCCGGCCCGATGGTGTCCTTCATTCCGCTGGACACGGTCGTCGAAGTGCCATGTATCGTACACAGAGCAACACGTTATTTAACGCATTCGAAGAAGACGGACCAGGTAGTGCTGGGGTCGTTGGAATGCCACTATCCCAGCTCCGGGAGAGTGACGAGGAGCACGAACGCGAGGATGGCATGAGGTTGGACGTGGACGTGGATGGGACGGAAGAGGACAGCGATGCAGACGAGCGGACACGATTACACTCCGAACGTCGAGGTATACGGCCAAACGTATCTAGAAGTCATAGCAGTTCTCCGGTGGCGCTGCAGGGCAGTGCGCGTGCGTTTTAGAGCAGGAACGCCAACGGATGTTGTATAAAAAGAATGGGGGTCGCGTCGATTGCTCGGGCGCGTACATATAGCATGCGAGATGGACTATAGTCTTTTCTTAACTCTAGATTTCACATCTATACCATTTTTTGGGTGGATGCTCACAGCATGCATCACTGATTTATATTGTAACCCTTGACTTTGGCCTTTTGATTGCATTACCGTTGTAATACAACAGTGATGTGTGCTATGGGCATCATGCCCGAGTATGTGGTCACGCTTGTGGGAGGCCTACTTACCCTCAAGAGACCCACGTTTAAGCGATTCGGTCAAGCAGAAAGCAACACTTCCAAGAACGAGCGTCAGTTGCGACATCCAACACACGTGTCTCTGTGAGACACCGTCTAAACGTGCGTGCGATCATGCAAACCCCTCGGGAAACGTGAGCGTCTGAGACATGACATCACGGTGTCGGTACCCACTAGAACCGTCGCGCCGAGTGAGACAGAAGAATCCCAAGCAAACCGCGTTCGTGATGAATGGGCGATGATCATCGATACATATGACCGCACGGGTTCTCACCCTTTCAGGTATCCTGGTCCCGGATTGTACGCTTGAGGCGCCCCACTGCGTTGCGGCGGGAAATCTCGGGGTGGTGCTGACGTATCTGCTCAGGCTACTAGGCTTGAATTATGCCCTCTCGTGTCCCTTTTTCCTTTTTTTCTTCACGTTCGCACCTTATCGCGACCATGAACACGATAGGACGCAATACTCACAGCAGGACCGATACCACTATAGGCGCATATCAATCGACTTACCAAAAGAAAGAAGGAAAAAAAGGTACACGAGACAAGAATTGCAGATTTACTGTGAGGGGATTAGTGGCGAAGAACGAGTCGCTCCACGGCTCTAGACAGGATGTTTTGTTCCTTTGTATTCTTTTGGTGGCGTCATGCCTCGAAGATTTGAACAATGTGTTGGAGTCCATGATATGACGCTTGGTGAGCCTGAGATTTTGTGTATCGACTATTGGTCCATCTTTTCAGTAACAAAAAAAGAAGTGTGACACTGGGTATTGTGGAATATCAGTGCTGTCTGAGCCTCTCCACGCCGTTCAATTGGTAACGATGGACGTCGCAGACAAAAAGAAGGGCGTAGACGTGTCAAGATGAGCAGAGTGCCTGGACACGATAGGGTGCGATTTCCTTGGATTCAAACGTGCGTAGTCGATCCACATTGGGCCGACTTGCAGCCCATGCGTCCTACAAATTAAAATCAGAACCAAAAAGCTGTACCAGGCAAGTTGCAGAAAGGTTACGCACTGGAAGAAGTTTTACCCCAAAGAAAGAAACTGAAAACGCCGGTGTCCCATCGTGCATTCAGAAACACAGCACCCGTGGCGTCCGAAGACCAGGGTCGATGCTCGACGTGTGCCAACGAGTGCATGTGTATCTGACGACATGACGACATGACGGAGTCGCGTACGGAGGCCCGAATGGTTCTTTTCGTTATCGCGCGGTCCCGGAAGATCGCTGGCACGGAAAGACGCTGGGGAACGTTGCCAAAAGTTGGGGCGCCACCTACCGTTTGTGGTCACTTTGGAAGCGCCTGTACATACCACGTTCCTTTGTGTCATCGTCGGTGTCAACGTGTGCCAAAGGTGCTATGCAGAATACCACCGCCTCGCAAAAGAAATGTTTCACGGCGCCACTCTGACGGAACCATGTTTAGACGTGGAGCAAGAGTGTGCATCAGATGTGGTCGGTATGACGCAAGCCATTGACAGCCGAGATAAGACGGAACGACTTTGGAAGGCCATCCATGACCATGAACCATGCAGAAAGAGGAAAGGCGGATGCGTGTTATGATGGTGCTTAGTTGGTTGTGACTAGAACCACGCACGATTGTCGCACTTCTGAGAACAAGAAAATGCTTGCCTGGGTGTTCCCAAGTCTAACGGGAAAACATTGACCTCGCGTGAACGGATTACTACGTACCTGTCCCACTTTGAGCGACTGTCATACCAAGGCAATTGAAATAGGTGTCCCCAGCCTGAATCTACGCACCGATATGGCGATCTGGAGAAGACGTCTTGCTATAAGTTCCAGGCGTGGACTTGAAAAGAAAAAAAAAAAAAAAAAAAAAAAAAAGAGGCGAAATTCCGCCACGACTCCCGAGGTTCATGGACTGGCAGGAGTTCTGATTCTGACCTCATACTTTACGCTTTAGGGCATATGATGGCGTACTTTTCCTCCGACTTTTGACACTCACCTATCATGATACCAGACTGAGGTTAGGTTCGACTTGCCACCACCAAGAACCAGCGGCGTAATTCTGATCAAGGTTCGTTAATTGCATTTGGAAGTCGTTTGGCGGCCGGCCACTTTGTCCATCCCCGACCGCGCCAATGGCCATTATGAGTACCCCAGCGTCCAAACCGGTCCTGCAACGTCCATCCGAGTCATAGCGGCTGTCCACCGAGTGTGCCCTCCCTTGTGTAGGCATATTGGACACGTCGCTCTCCTCCATTCAACACCGCAAGATTCTGCGCTTTTGCTGTCTTTGGAGTTTACCCTTTGTCGTATGTACGTTTCAGACGCCAGATACTAAATAAATTTAGGCACCCAGGGGTACGCCGAGCCTCTGTGCCTGCCACCTCCGCCCAGGTCCAATCGAGCAAGTCTACTGCCCCGATCAGTCGTGGCCCGGGATGATCTATCCCGTGTGGGGCCGGGCCCTACGTATGCATACGTATAATATGTATTAGCAGCCACCCTGCGGCAGTCCGGAATCCGTGATGGACACATCATTTACTCTGTCCGACGTGGCCCGAGAGCGGCCAAAGTTTCCCTTTGTACGTATACCATATATGTGCATGGTCCGCCTATCATGCACCAACAAAGTCATGCTAGGTAATGGCGAGCCCCTTCCCCCTCAATATCTGCGCTACGTATGTACCGGTGGCCATGGGCCTGCACCTGGCCACATAATATGCATGTAGCCTCACTGCCAATGTCAAGACACTGCCAGTTTCCAAATTCCGATAGTTCGCGTCTTTCATGATGCAGACAAGACGGCCAGTCATCTCCTCAGAATGGGGTTTATTTAATGACAATGTGTCATCGTGGATGATGGTTCTCCCGAAATCAACCCCTGGAGTGATAAGTCTAACCCTTTTCTGTCATAAGCTCGGGGGTTCAAACCAAAGACGTGTACGTGTTTATCTTGCCAATGACGCGACCGTGGGTTGGCACATGCAATGATCTACGTCAGACGCCTGATTTTTTTTTGTCATTGCCGGGTGATCATCTCGCTTTAATTATGTCCCGGTGACCGGAAGGAGGTGCACCTCATATGTACGTATTCGAATCCGTATCATATGCGGATTCGTTCTGCACGACTTGCGCACCCATGTCCCGCGGTATCATGGACACCCTTTTGTAGAGGAGAAAAGGTTTTGGAGTCGGTGGTTCGCGGCGGACCATCCTTTTACGCTTGCATCGGAGCTTCGTACATCGTAGTGGCCACTGACTACGTAGCACATTACATTTATTCACTGGCAAAAGATGGCGTAGACACATGTCTACTCGCCGAACAGCAAACATTCGACGAACTCTCTCCGTATACAATCAATAAGTGAAAAAGCCACCCGCCACGTCGACATCTGTCCAGCGGAAGCGAGTGACGGGCAAATCTAATCGTACGTATGACCCGGGCAGATTCCGAGCGCACATCTCCAAGCGAGGTTAAAAACTAAAATAAAACTATAAATCAAGACGTTACTGTCCTCTTCTTTCGTTCGCAACGACGCCGTCTAAAAGAGCCACGGGCCCACTGCACCAAACGTATCAACCAACACCAAACAGAAAAAAGAAAGAACGGGACGGCACCTCTTCCACGCACGCCCTCGGGCTTGATCTGCAAACAACTCTGATGAATCAGGTTGAGCGCCTTGATCGCATCCTGCCCCTTTATCACACACGAAATATTGATCTCGCTCGCGCCCTGACTGATCATTTCGATATTCACATTGCCCTGCGCGAGCGTCTGAAACATCCGCCCAGAGATGCCCACCAGATTCTGCATCTGGTGTCCCACGAGCGACAGGATTGCCATGCCGTCGTGCACCGACACCGACCCGCTCTTCTCGAGCTCGCTAATGAGCCGATTCATGTGCTTGCGTGAGAGATTGTCTTCGATGGCCATGCTCACGTGGACTTCACTCGTGCTGATGAGGTCGACGACGACACCGAATCGGTCAAGCGTGCCAAAAATACCTGCAAGGAAGCCATGTGAGACGCTCTTGCGGTTCGAGTTGATGTTGAGGATGACAATGCGTTCCTTGATAGTCACCGCTGTTGGAAGACGGTTATTCACGTGGGTAAGTTCGTGGGATGTCAATGTGACTGAATTCAGAGGTGCCGAGTCACCATTCGAGTCATTCAGGAGTTCGTCAGGGTTGGGATGAATGACGGTTCCCCCACCATTGGGATTCTCTACGTTTTTTATCCTAATGGGTATTTTTCTCCGGATGACCTTGAGGGGTAGAAAAGCGTGAGTGACGGGATAGATCATGACGATACTACTACGCGAACCTGCTCCATGGTAAACGGATGGACGACTTCGCTCCCATAATACGTGAGCTCTGCCGCCTCGTCCGGAGAGATGATAGGTATCAAACGCGCCGTGAGCACCTTTCTTGGGTCGGCGGTGAATATTCCGTCGACTTCTTTCCATATCTGGAGTTCTGAGGCATTGAGGCCGACGGAGAGCAACGCCGCGAGAAGGTCAGTATAGCCCCTTCCCACCTGACGCAGCAATGATCCCGGGACTGGACCAAAAAAACCTAGACCGAGCGACCATATGAGCAGTGAACAAAAGGGGGTATAGTTATATATGTACCGGTGACGACAGGTACCCTAGGGGCGCATTCCCTGATACGCTTGCCTACTGCAGTGGCCACACCGTCATAAAAGGATTGATCCAGAGATCCTTCGGCGTGAAGATCACCGTCATCTGAGATGGATACGATGTCCTCTAATGAGACGTATTCGGCATCTATGCCCTGAAGAGATAAAATTCATTGATGAGAGCGGCGAACATTTGATGCCAGGATAACCTACTTGATCTCGAAGGACTGCAGTCATCAATTTGCATCCCAGCTGTTCTCCGAACCCAATTATACTATCTCGTGATCGAGGCGATACTTCGTCGATCACCTGCCACGTTCATCAAATACGGAAGGTAACTGTGAGATTAGCCCTGGAGCGAGTATATGACACTCACCTGCGTTGCAAACAGAAACGCACGAAGCCAGTCGCAATCATGATGTATCTCCGCCTCGATTTCTTTCAGAATTCCGGGCGTCTTGATGGCTGCTCTGGCTGCAGTTAAATGCTCGGAGCGTATAAGCTCAACAGTGGCGCAAAACTCGGGCACGTTTTCTGGCGGGGAGCCGCTCAGGGGCGTGAACGTGAATGTTGCAGAGATGGGGGATGAGCTACGCGTGCGGGGTGAAGACCCTTCGGAGAGGCGTCTAAACATGCCGTTAGTCACGGGTGTCGTTACTTCAGATCCACTCTGCGTCTTGCTGGAGGGCCGTTGTCTTGCCTCGGCTGCTGCCTTGAGTAATAGGTTCGTCGTTCCGAGCTCCTTCGTGGACCCTGATCGCGCCGAACAGACGATTGCAACTTTGTGCTGATCAATATAGTTTCTATCGCCAAAAATGAAGGGGTCGTTGTATGAATGGGGCGATGCAACCAACTTACGAGACAATATCCTTTGCAATCTGGACTGCGAACTTTCCGACGCTCGTACCTCCAAACTTTTGAACGAGCCATTGTGCAGATGGATCAATGGAATTTTGGTGCATGTTTGGTGGCGTCGACGGGGGTGAGGTTGAACAAGTAGATGCCGAGCTGGAAGTAGACAAAGGAGAGGTTTGATCAAAATCTGATTCTGACATGACGAGTGTGTCAGAGCAACTTGAGTAGAAACTTGTCGGAATGGTCGGCCGACAATCGACACACTTTTTACAAGAGACGAGAACTTTGCAGGAAGGAAAATTGACTCGGATGCGACCCCCAGACACCGTCTATCCTTATCGCTAAGCAAACAAATGCTAATCATTGGTTGAATGCTGAGCTCCTGATCACATCAGACTTAGTTACTAGGCCCGTTCGACGGCGAGGCCGATAGACGGATGAGAGCTCGCAGGCTGATGAGTCCTATTGGTCTCACGGAAGCAAATGATACGCCCTGATGCACATAAACGACGGAGCTATGCGCCTCATCATGCCATGCGTGGTCCTGCTGATCCAGTACTCTTTCGTTGGATCACCATGCCAGCAGACCAGATTGCCCATTCTGGGGTGGACACCCACGACCACGAATTCGATTCAATGGGATTCGGAGATTCACTTCCGCCGCCGCCGAGGCAGTCTGAATCCTCGCGGGAAGAGCGGTTCAAATATGTGTACGTCTGGGATGCTGCAATTGAAGCTAGACATACGATTAGCAGTAAACGTGAACATGATGATCAGTGGACTCCCGGGATCAAAAATGAGGATTGGTGAGCTGTCCCTGAAGACGTAAAGCAGCTGCGGGATGTCAAGATAACGCATGGTCGATTGCGGCTCGGACCGGACCATGTTACTAGATATGATCGATACGGGTGCTTATTCGTTGTCGCCCGGGATATAAATCAGGAATAGTTTCTAGCTGGGCCAACTCGCCCGCGACAACCTGAAACATGCACCGCACGCCGCGCAGCTATGCATGGTGAATTTCCTGATAGGTATTGTCCACAGGGTCCGTCGGGATGAGTGTACACATGACATGTGGCGCGCAGAGTTTACTCCTTTGGAGACGAAATACTTTGGAATGGTAATTAGCACAGGGACCTGCAAATCGCTGTTACAGATGAGATGATCAGTGGGCCCGTGTGAGGTCGAAGAGACACGGCAAAATGGACCGGATCCGAGGACGCGAAGAGGGCGGAAGGGGGGGGGAATTGTGCGCCGCTGCCGTATACTCAGACCACGAGGCATCCTGGTCTACAAAGCAGGTAATACTAATGTGCCTTGAACTCGTATTCGGGGAAAGGGACCTATAAGCGGCCAGGCACAACCGAAGTCATGGCTCATTTTTGGGGTGGAGTATGGAATACGCAAAGTACACACACAATCAGAGTATCTCCAGAGGTGGTTTACATGGCTACATACGGACAGGGGGACACTAGTACTATTAGAAACTTGAACTGAGGATGAGGAAATGGATATTGAGCGGTTCCCTCGGAAGTGAACGCACATGTTGCCTTGCGACAACCCTTGGCAAGGGGTGTAACAACTTAAATTAGCGTGCCTGGCCCTTTACTCCATTCCTGCCCCGGTTCACCTCCTACCACCACCATCACCGCTATGCTCTCGTCTAATAAACCCCCTCAGTTCGAGTACGATCCTCTCGACGAGCTCCTCAAACCACCCCCAGGCGAGACGGAGGAGGACCGCGTCATCCGTCTCGCTCAGGAGGCCGAAGCAAGACGAATAAGTCATCAGATCGACGAGTCTATCAAGGCAGAGCGCCAGCAACAAAGGAAGAAGAGCGTCGTCAGACTCCTCCTTCTCGGCCAAAGCGAGTCAGGCATGTGTGCTCGCCATATCCACACATGAGAACCCTAACCATCAACTCGCCCAGGCAAATCTACCACCCTCAGACGTCGGTCGTCTCATACTCCCACATGGTTGCCCTCGCTCACACCTTGCTCTTCTCAGACTTTCAGAGATTGTACACCCCGACCGCGTTCCGTGAAGAACGTATCCTATGGCGTAGCGTCATACAACTCAACGTCGTTCGCTCCATTCGGACTATCATGGACGCCCTTTCGAACGTGCGACTTCCCTCCATAGACAGCGGAGCCGAAGAAAGTGATGACGATGCATCGCATATACCTCATGAAATCGACTTGCTCCGAATGCGTCTCACACCCCTTCGACACATCGAAGCCCTCCTCATTGCCAAACTCATCCCTCCAAACGAAGACGATGCCGCATCCCTCGGTGCGGGCAGTTTCAGTGCTTATCATTCACGACGCGGTGAGAGTGTCGAACGACCCTGGCGGTCTCAAGAAGTATTCGTTCGTCCCGGAGCCACCTGGAAAGGCGCCCTCGCAAGAAATGCTCGCAGAGATGGTCGACCCACATCGTTAGGGGATACCGGCATGGCCACGCGAGACGAAGCGCAGGAAGTCCTTCATAGTTGCAGCGATGATATAATAGCCCTCTGGAACAACAAGTTTGCTAGGGAAGTACTTCGGAGGCGCAAGATAAGGTTGGAAGAACTTCCAGGATTGTAATGTCCATATTTACTCTCCATGACGACCTTTATCAACCGTTTCCCAGCTTCTTGAACGACGTGAATCGTGTCACGACGCTCAATTATATACCTTCCGACGGTAAGCTTTGCATACATAGCCTCGCCGACGTTCTCACTACTTCGATAGACGACGTTTTGCGAGCCCGTCTAAAAACCGTTGGCGTCTCGGAATATAGATGTGAAATGGAGGCGGCTGCAGGTCGCGAGCAAGGTACCGAGTGGAGAATAGTCGATGTTGGGGGTTCCAGATCACAGGCATGTACCTTAATTCTTGACATGTCCTTATCTAAAGAATTCTTTTTAACAATTAGAGAGGTATGGTGCCTTATCTTCGTTTGAGGCACTTACTCACGGTCTCTCAGCGACATGGGTACCCTTTTTCGACGATGGTACCTCTACTTTGACGTCATGTGTATTGTTGCTCATGGTGATGTTGCCATAGTGGATGCCATCATATTCCTTGCTCCAATATCTGGATTCGACCAAGTTCTTGCAGAAGACAGAAGCGTCAACAGATTGGTGAGGACGTCTGCTTAACGATATATTTACATGTGATTCCATGGTTTCTCAGGAGGATAGTGTCCTACTATGGAAAGCCGTTTGTTCGAACAAGCTGTTGGCCAGTGTTGATCTTGTCCTTTTCCTAAACAAATGTGACATCCTCGAATCCAAACTCAACTCGGGCATCCGGTTGGCCAGGTATGTCCGCAGTTATGGCGATCGCCCCAACGATATGGATACGGCATCGAAATGTTTGCTCAGTTTATATTCTTGCGTATGACTACTAAGGGACCGTCGTCATAGACTTTAGGGGCAAGTTCTGCGCCATCCACCGAGAACATTCGCCTCTACCTCGGAAATTTTATGGGTTCTGTACCTCTGTCACGGTGAGACAATGCCCCGAGAGCGTCCTAAACTAGAATTCAGTGCTTGATAGGATACCTCGACGACTGCCGGCATCCTCGCAAGCGGTAAGTCATCTTCATGGGAGCGAGTGCATTACTCATTCGACTATACAGTGCGGGATATGGTCGTCCGAAGACACCTAAAACAATCTAAACTCTTGTAGCATCTTTACCCTTTTTTTTTTTTTTTTTTTCAAGACGAAATATACGGGTAAGTCATAGAGTGATCCATCCCACCGTTTGACTGACCGTTCGTTATGCAGACACCACTTTTCTTCCCACATCCCCATACCCTACTCATCCAATACTGGACGTTTTTTGTCGAAGCAATGTTATCGCCCTCGTTCTTTTTTACTCACTGCCCACGTTGTCACGTCCGTTCACGACTCAATTGATTCGACGCATGCCCTCTTTTTCACACACAAGCTTACCCGAGTTGGTCTCGGATGAAGTACGTTGGCGGGGCCCTGAACGCTGAGCCTTTGTGGCGTCGAAGTCGACCCACACTGTCCTCCGTCTCAGTTCCACCTATCCATTCATGGTTTTCGTCCGTTGCGCACCTGCTGATCTATTTGATTTCTTAACCCTATCTCTTTCCTCTTTCCCTCTCTCTCTCTCTCTCACTTGCTCAAACTGGCAACGGACATTGATGCAATCAGCTTCTTTTTCCCTTTCACCTACTGGTGGAAATCAGTTTTTCCTCGTTATCTCACTGGCGCTCATCTCTTTTCGGTTGAATCAAGTTGAAAACATGCTCTTTTCACGTTTCACGTCCTATACACGCTCTCACGTCTCGTGATGTTCCTTCATTTTCCGTTTCATTTTTATTTTTTGCTACGCCTGCTTTGTAGTAAGTATCTGCGTCTGTGTACATCTGGCATATCCCCATCTACATGTAGGTTTTATCCCACTTCCTGGTGTGCGCACGCTGGGAGGGGTTTATGATGAGCTGTGGCAGGTCGACCATGATGCATGATGCATGACCAAGCAACGCGCTTCCGATGTATTGTATTCGGGACTAAATACCTAGTCCTGAGTCATTGCGTGGCCCATCGCAGTACATCATGTTGTACTGATCATATGTTATACAATTTGTCGTCATTCATATTCGGGTACCATTGAGTCATTTCGGCAACCCATCTTGCTATCACACCATATCATGATCATATGTTGCTGTACCGTGGGCACCAAAGTGACGAAATACATCCCGCACTGTATCACATGTGTGGGACGCGCATACTTGGAACGGCGTGTGAGATCAGGACGTTGTCGTAAGGGGCGGCAACGCAACCTGGCCCAGATCTAATTCCGGTCATTGATGGGGGAGAGTGCATGCAGAGTCACAAGTCTTGATTCAGGCATTTTTAATCAAGACCGGGTGAGAACCCATGGGAATGGTTTGGCCTAGGGATGAACGGTCGTGCGTATATCAGATAACGCTGACGAACAGAACAACTTACGTAATAGTATGAATAAGGGTACTTTGAACAAAGATGGGCGCCCATCAACAAGTATGTATTCATGTACCATTCCATCGTCCACTTGAACTTTAGCTCTGAGTAAAAAAAACGACTGGTAGACTCTCGTACGACTGGCGGGCGTGTGGGAGTTTTGCCAGGTTATCCACTCACTTGACGTGTGTGCCGATGTGCGGTGGTCGATGCGTGCCTGAAGTGAGTGATACGCCAGGTCGAGTCGGACGAGCTTGTCAAGTTATCGCGGTTGACATCCTTGTATCCGGTTCTGAGCGATCGGAACCTGTGTGTACGTTGGTCCATGATGGTGACGACGTCTGGTGTTCGGGGTGTGCACACGCAATGACTCGCCATCATCGAGAACGTGCTTATGCATGCGTAGGGTTGTTTGCGGGTTTACAAGCAGCCCGATGCATACATATGACCGTATATCGAATACGGAGTACTGGTCGTTCAAATTCAAACTCGGAGGCCATCGTGGCTCGTGGTCGTGGAAAGAGCTTGCCCTCACGTATGGAACTACACAGCGTATGCAAATAAAGTTAAGTTATCATTATCAGGCTTCTGCTGGTACCCCTGCACAGGCTCGAGTCCGCTGTTTCCTGAGAACACGACGAGGAAGACCAGGATGGCAGTGTGATTCCATTTATCGCACAGGAAAGAACGTACATGTGGCGCGATGAGGCTCGGGACATGCGGGGTGCTCGGCGTGTGTGTGTATGGGAATCAGTGCGCTTTTTTTTTTTCTCTCTTGAGCGTGTTTCAAAACGTTCAAGGCTGTGGATCTATCAGCTCCTTGAAGAGGAATGGCGGGAGGATAGGAGAGGGTTGGTTGAAAACACGGGCCGTTCCTGCTCCGCTCCTGTTCTGAAATGCATACCACTGGCGGAAAGAACGGGGGCATGCGCTTGTCGCTGATACACTGCCAAAGTTTCAGAGCCAAGTTCAACCTTCAACACACAACGATCTTCTAACCCGGCCGCTCAAGGGCCCCCGGACCTAGCATCGTAGCCGTCGTCACCTTCTAACGCACACCCGGTATAACTCCCCACACCCTCATAACACGTACCTTTTGGTTTCTCTCGACAGGTATGCGTTGGGAGGGTGACGACTTACAGCGTCCATGCTCGCCTTTGCCAAAACACTATGATGCATGACACCTCATTTTCAAGTGTGCGTAATGAATGAAATCAATACAAAAAGCGCCGCGGATCATGGGCAGCTTGTTACAGGCACGCCCATGGAGAGGTCTGAGTCTGCGACGGTGGAATGTCGCAGATGCTGTTTCGAAAGAGCCCTGGTATCGAGCACGTAGCAGTTGTTTGAGGGTCTCAAGACGCCTTTCTGGGGAACATCCGCCAGCCACCGATCGACGGATCGGCTGCTTCCGTTGTGCCTGTGACGGATGTATCGATGATGGGGGTGCCAAGTGCCAAGCTTACTTGAGTGAGGGCCTCGGTGCCTGTGCTCACTGCTCAGTTGGCTCGGCACGCACGCGCAGACGATCGCTCAAGTTGATTCAAGTAAACGAGAAAGGCCTTGGCTTTGCATTGCATCCCGCCCAAGTATCAGGCTGCAAGTATCGCGGTGGGCCGTGGTTGCCATCCAATTACTTAACGGGGTAGTATGTTCAGGCATATGTATGCAAGCCGAATGGATGACGATCTGCAAACATTCTGATCACCGTCAGTCATTCACAAAAGCAGATCAAAAACAGAATTGACGTCCAGCCAAATAAGAATACATTACAATGCATCCACTTATTCCAAGTCATTGCGGCCAAGCATTTTCAGAGGCAACCAATGTTGTGTCATCCACATCATCCGCGGCCTTCTCCGCTTCCCATGCAGCCCGCACGATAGCCATCTGCATCACCAGGTCCTCCAACCTCAGGTCGACCGCAAACATGAGTGGGCCGTTCAACCCTTTCAACGCGTTACATACCCAATTCTGGCTGTCCCAATTGCACTTCCTAATCTCCACTGGAGTAAGTGCAAAATGGGCCTCGAGACTCGGAAGCATGAGTGGTAGGACATATCCAACAACATGGCTCCCTCGTTCCTTGCCCCGCCATGCATTGTACGTGTTGATCGTGCTTTTAATGTGGAACGGGCGGGAGTCACCAGAGAGCTCGTAGTAGTGACCTATCCCAGGAAGAGGCGAGGTGGGTATGAAAATGGACCAATGGTAATGCCTAGGGTCCGGTCGATAGAATTGGGTGATTTTGATCGGCAGACAACCCACTGGCACGCGCACTTCTGGGTGAATAAGATGATAGCCACTCAAACGAGACATGGGGAGGCTATGCGCGTACGCTATAATGAAAAGGGTCAGCCCTCCAGTCGAGAGACGATGAGATAAACGTGCCGTTGAGCTTGTCAATTACTTTGTCAGTATATTCATAGACTTGCATTTCGGACGCTGCATGCGATGACTAGACTTTTCTTCCCGGCTGACGATACTGGCAGAAGGTATTTTATACGTCACCGGGAGCTGCTCATTCCACATGCTAACATTTGATGTGTTGTATCTTGTGACGTGTGGACCGTCTACGAAGTAAATGGAAAGACTGGCATGTCTGTCTTCTTCCAAGTCTATAGATTGACTTTTATTCTTGGTAGTCATTGTTGGCTGTTAAAATCGACCTTGGCGACGTCACAGCGTGGGTGGACCTGAGGGTGATGCTATATTGAATGTGGAATGCTGTGGCTAAGTGGAGAAAAAAAGGTGGTTCTCTGCATTGTTATGCTCCACATTCCAGACAGGTGCTAAGCAGGAACTAAACACCTATTGCAAACCCTTATTGTAGAGCACGACCCTGTGGCCCAAGAAACTTGAGCGTGTACCATCTTCGATACCATAATGTCACCAGAAAATGCCTATATCGATCTATCAAGGAAAGGTCACAGGAAAATTCGCATACATCTTTTTATTAAGCTGCAGTTCTGGAACTGTTGATCAGGAAAGGAGTAACCTGGGGTCAAAGGTTGGTTCTGCCCAGGAGTTCATGTCCTATTCTGGAAATATCCACCCCACCTTTTCCTCGAACAAGTTCGGACGAAGAAAATAAGTAATGTACAAGGTGAAATGGAGACACATAAAGAGTAGGCACTCAATCTATATGGGTCCGGGTGGTTCTGCCGTTGAAGCTGCGTCCTCTATTTTATCTTGCGCTTAGACAGAACTCCAACGACTGATGAATCGCATTCCATGCTATTTGACAGAGTTGAGTTTCGTGCAGTTACAGACATAACTGATTGTACTTCGTCAAAGTCTTCCTCGCTCCAAGTTTGCCCGTAGATAAATTTTCCCATGTGCGTGTGTTCAAAAGACTGCCCTCTGTTTCGAATCAAAAGCAGTGCCATCACAGAAGGGAGCGATGAGCTCGAGGACATCGTCTCGTTCTCTTCGAAGCTTCCTGGAATACCGAACAAATTACGCCATACTGTTCCACTATTTGGTAAATCTTTCATAGGTACCTCGAGGAAATTGCATGACTGGATGTACGAATTAAAGTCCCTGAGATAAAGTTGCCTCACGAAGGCATTTAGTTGATCAACTTATGCCAATGGGGGAGTCAAGCTGGAAGAGTGTGGATGGCATACAATTTAAGGCCATGCTGAATGTTCGTCCAAGCCTCGTGGGCCGCCCAACATAAGTTCCACTGTATCTTTTCTGGCGTTGACATCTTTCTTGGATGCTCAGGCTAGAGCTCAAATGCACCAGTCAACTTCGGGCGGTGTGAAAAGCATGACTGAATGACCACGACCCAGTTTACGCATCCGCATGAAACCATAGATCGCGAACCATCAGATCTACGAACCAGGTTGTGAGATCTGAACGAACCTTGCACCAGAGAATCATTTGTGACCCTGGGACCTAGTGGTGTGTGTGACCCAACACAATGAACTAGCCATTGGCAATGGAAGAGAAACTAATGTTCAGATGGAGTCTGACTCTTTCCAGAGAACATAATCAGACAATAACGGAACATGGTGGTGTTAGTAAGTTCCATAGTTCTTGATCAACAAAGGACCGATGGTAGCAGATTATGAAGTTGGAATCACCCACCACGAGTTCCACTCGATGTTTTCCGATTCATCTACATAGCACCACTTACTTTATTCGATGTGGGGGAGGACTTGCGACAGGTCCCGTCATCCATTATCGGTGGCCAGAACCCGGCGCCAATGCACATGTTGGGAAGTATCGCGATAAAGCCATGGGTCTCAGGAGAGCTCAAAGTAGAGAGGAGCATAGACATGAAGATAGCCTAGTGGCGTCGCTTTGAATACCACCGATAGAACCTGGCGGCGACCGAGTGAAAGATTCCCTCTGGTTACACAAAGTAGTAGCTAACTGAGGTAAATTTATTGGCAGATACTGTTAATTAAGCAGGTCAAATGCGAGCGTGAAAATTTCTATACCATGCGAATACCACGTACATTATTGGTAGGCGAATGGTTTCGAGCGAAATTTTCCTGCAGGGGAGTGCCACTACTTACCCTCCTTCCGGGACCAGGCAATAAACAGAGGAATGTCGGGCCGTTTTGCTGCATGGCTTGAGTCTTGATAAAACGGTCCCAATCTGCATCCTGCCAGTGTATTGGAGACGGATTTCAAGTCTGATAGATTCGGAGCTGCCTAAATATTGTACGGGTGTTAGTAGTGCTACAAGTATGCCAAATAAAAACAACGGCTATCACGGGCATCTCCTCAAATCACGACCTCGGAGCGGAAAACGGATCATGTGGTACTACCAAGTTCGGTTCCATGTGCACCTTCATCGATATCTCTCCGTTTCCACACGGACCATATCCACCGCTCGCAAGCATTACACTTACAGAACCAGATTTTTCTCCTCCGAAGCTTCAATGGGCGCGATAGGAACAGCGAGGGTTGACACATCCAAACGTCTCGAGCACCTAAGGGCGTTGATGCAGAAACAGGACGTGAACGTGGATGCTTTTGTAGTTCCCAGCGAGGACGAACGTGAGTGCGATCCTGTCATGCGTCCCGTTAATTCTATGGTAACAAGTAGTGTTGGCACAGATTCCAGCGAGTACCCCTGCGAGGCTGACAAACGACGTGGATTCATCTCTGGGTTCAATGGTTCTGCAGGTCATTAGGCGTTTTCTGACGTTGTGAAACGTGGATGGGTAATCGAGCTCATTTGTTAATCCGTAGGATGTGCTGTTGTGACCCTCAAGGATGCCTTCCTTTTCACAGATGGCCGGTACTTCCTGCAAGCAGGAAAGCAGTTGGACGGGTGAGCAGCAGAGTGCCTTCGCTTCTAACATTCACATTCTAAGTTCAACACCAGGAACTGGACGTTAATGAAGCAAGGCTTGCCAGGTGACCAGAAATCGATCTGTTAATGTGATAAAATTCAGCTGGTTGACGTTCACCAAGATGTTCCCACCTGGCAGGAATTCCTCCATAATGCGTGTTTTATTTTCCCGTATCACTTCGAAATGTGACACGAGTCTAGAATCTGGAGCAAGGCACAAGAATCGGGATCGATCCCACTCTGATTTTGGCTAGTATGTCATGCACATAATCCTCAGTCGCGAACGCGTGGTCTCATAAAAAAAACAGCCGATGCTCAGTCTCTCAGTAAAACTCTTGGGGAATCTGAATTGGTTCCTCTTTTGGAAAACCCCGTCGATATCGTATGGGGTTCTGAGCGCCCAAAGAGACCCCAGAATCCAGTTTTTGCTTTGGATGTCAAGTATTCAGGTTTGAATGCATTCTCTCCATTGCTCTTCTTTATGTCCTTTGATACCTTCCATTATCAGGTGAGACTCTGCTCAGTAAGCTTAATCGCGTACGACAAGAATTAGCCAATAAAAATGCTGTTGCGGTGGCTGTCACTTTACTTGACGAGATTGCGTGGTTATTCAACCTCCGCGGAACGGATATCGACTTCAATCCGGGTGGGCAATTTACTCTCTGTTGCTGGAAGCATAGGCTCAAACGAAACAGTCTTTTTCGCATATGCGGTCGTGAAACAGGATTCAGCCGTGTTGTTCATCAACGAGACGCAGGTGAATGATATCGTGAAGACTCATCTTGGCCAAGACGTGGAGATCCGACCTTACGAAGATTTTCTCCCCTACCTGAAAAATCTTGTTCAGGTTGGTTTGGTAAAGCAGGATCAGGTAGGATTTCAACCAAAATGTCCGCAATCGGCATAGTAATGGCATCCAGCGTGTATTACTTGGCGACAAGACGAGTTTCGCCGTTGTTCATGCACTCGGTGAAGTGAGTCTACTTCTGACTCCTTGATCAAATCGACACCAACACGGTGAAAAGGATAATGTAGACATTGTACTATCGCCTGTGGCAGCCATGAAAGCGATCAAAAACAGCGTCGAGGTGGAAGGTTTCCGTCAATGCCACATTCGTGACGGTGTTGCGTTGGCTCGCTATTTCGCGTGGCTTGAAGAACAGCTTCAGAACGGTGCTGTCCTGAATGAGAGCCAAGGAGCAGATAGACTCGAAGGCTTCAGATCGTGTGTATTGAGTTTTCGCGCTGTTATAGCTCTTTTCTGATCTTTGACAGCGAGCTCGATCTGTTCCGCGGCTTGTCTTTCACTACCATCTCTTCCAGCGGCCCGAATGCAGGTCTGTTATGTATTTTCTGCAGTGCAATCCTAATGCTGATCGCACACTTTAGCTATCATTCATTATTCGCCGGATCCCATGGATTGTGCGGTTATCACCAAAGACCAGGTATCTATATAATAGAATTGACGTCTCTCTACTAAATTGAATATCAACCAGATCTATCTCTGTGATTCGGGAGGTATAGTCAATTGAAAGAATATGAAGGACATATTGACTTATTTCTCACTTCGCCCTTTCTAGGTCAATACTATGACGGAACAACAGACGTCACCCGCACATGGGTAAGTACTCTGATTATTAGATTAAAGACTAACCACATAAAAATTGCTACAGCACTTTGGAGCACCGTCTGATGAAGAAAAACGTGCTTTCACCCGGGTTCTCCAAGGCCATATTGCTATCGATACCGCTGTTTTCCCCCCCGGGACTACTGGTAAGTATCTGGGTGGTACTCCGTGAACATGTATTGACGGTATATTTCATAGGATACGTAATGTACGTGAATGCTTGTCGTTCGCAATTGAAACACTGACGATGCCGTAGAGATTCATGGGCGAGAAGGGCCTTGTGGAAAGATGGCCTTGGTGAGCTAACATTTATTTCACTCGGATCGTGAGGTACTTAAACTATGGGCACGTAGATTATAGGTGTGTCTCGTTGCTGTGTACGTCATATGTTGGTCTTAAAGACCGCTTCAACCAAGGCACGGCACCGGGCACGGTGTTGGTCACTTCTTAAATGTGCATGAAGGTTTGGATGTATAGGAATGAAATACGAAATCGATGCTCACCCCATACATGAAAGGCCCTCAGGGTATTGGTATCCGCATCGGTATGAAACACATGCCTTTAGACAATTTGCCAATTCACTACGGAACTAGCATACAACAGGACACCGTTGAAAGTAGGAATGACGGTATCGAATGGTAAGGAACCAACTAGCGATATCTTTATTCAGAACCTTTAATTGCAGCTCCCAATAGAACCGGGATACTATGCAGACGGCAAGTGGGGCATACGTATCGAGAGCGTGGTCATCGTCCGTGAAGTGCAAACCCCCAGCAACTTTGGTCAGAACGGCTATCTCGGCTTCGAGCGCATCACAATGGTCCGTTCCTGTCCCTTGTTCCTTTCCGAGTGATAATGTATCAGCTGTGCCGACAGTGTCCGATTCAGACTAGCTTGGTCGATCTGGTGCTCCTGTCGGCCGAAGAGAAGAAGTGGTTGAACGAGCACCATGCTGAGGTTTTGTCCAAAGTTGGGCCGTTGCTCGAGGGCAAGGATGCGCGCGCGTTGGCGTGGCTCCAGAGACAGTGTCAGGCTGTTTAAAAGTCGTCTGATTCTTCGATCGCGGGCAGCATAGCCGAGTAGTGATCTACACTGATTTATTGCTTTTTGTATCGAGACTGCCGAGTATGTATCATTTCAATGCATCCACTATGTGGGGAAGGCTGAAGTGTGATTTGCCTACCGACATGGACGGATAATCTATATAGGGGAAAAATTGTATGGTACGCTATCACTTAGTCGTCCGATACCACAGAGAGGGCGTGTCTACTTAATCTGTTTTCCTTCTAGGCATTCATGGCTACACCAGCTAGAGACAGATTGGTCTATAGCAGGAGTACTAACTCAAAACTTCGTGTCCCAGTTCAGAATGGTGAAGAAGCTTTCCAGTATATATGGCCGCACTGCGGTGTATGTTCGTAGGTTATGGTAGTAACAGTGTAAAGGAGCGCTTTACGCGTTTCAAATTCTTTTCTAGTTGACTGGAGTTAACTTATCACATCTATAAACTCACTATCGTAGCTGGGATGGCATTAGGAGACTCCTTGTCTCAGCATGCCGGCAGGTCTACCTGAGCCAATACAAAATAATATCATACAAGCTCTTCACTTTCCGAATTCAGTAATGAAACTACGGGCTACCTCTCTTCATGGCCAAAAGACTATAACTCCATGCCAGATGTACTGCAAACACCGCAAGCTTTATGCCAGCGTTCTTCTGCATCATTCCAATCCCGCATAGGTTCATTCTGCCATTCCCATGCCTCCTCAATCATCTTGCGCACGTGTTCGAGTCTCTCCGGACTGTCAGCACAAACAGGCACAGGTATAGGGTCATCCGCAGAACTTTTGCTTTGAAACTGCCAGTTATAAAGGCAACCAACACTCTCTGATTTTTGGAGGACGCTGTTCGCAAACCGCAAACGGACTTGCTCGTAAATCTTAAGGGCATCAACCAGGTTTCCTCGATGGGTCAGCTCATGCGTCAACAGGCGTCCCAATACGAAAGCGTCCTATTGGAGACATAGAGAACAGTGAATCAAGGTAGGTCCTTGGGGAGATTGGAACACCCACCTCTACCGCCTGTCCCGCGCCTGCTCCAAAGTGTGGCTCCATAGCATGCGCCTAGGGTGCCTAAACAACTGTAAAGGTCGTTGCTTAGATGAAGGCTTACTGCATCTCCGATCAAAGCAACCCTCTCATTCACATAATGGGGCAAGGGATTTAGGGAATGTAGCGCCCATCTTGATGGCTTCTCTACGCACTGTGATGACCCGCGTAATAGGGAAGTGAAAAATACGCGCAGGCCAGACAGCATCAGATACCTTTACAAGTGCTCTGGCACGAATCTCCCAGTCTTCAAATTGTTCTGAGACTTCCTTCTCGGAAACGTCCATCACCCATCGACCTTCGAATGGTGTTCCGAACGCGTTAGGGTCACGAGTGAAAATTACAACATTGATTAATCGCCCCTGAGAGACGGGATATCCGATGATATGCTACGGAGGTGTAGACAAATTAGTTGCGGAGGTCGGAAAAACTACATAGTACTTGCCTTGTCCTGTCCAATGTGCTATATAACAGTGAGTGTTGGGTTACTACGAACAGTTGAGCTTGGATTTACCAAGACCAAGCCCTTTGGTCCTTCGACGCCGGGGTATTCTTTAGCAAATTTTTCAGCCGGAACTAGGCTCCTATAGACCAGAACACCAGTCCAAAAGGGATCCTTGTATTTCATTAATTGCGCTCTGGATTTGTCATCCGAGGTCAAAGAAGCGAGTCTCTGATACATGGTCTTGCGTGTGGCCGAGTGAATACCATCCGCGCCCACCAAAACGTCCGTGACAACGTTCGATCCATCAGTGAAATGCAACGTTATCTTTCCTGTTTCTGCATCAACATCGTAAGACTGAAGCCTCTTGGATGTATGAATTTTGCATGAAGAAGGAATGTGCTGCAGGAGAAAGTCTATGAAGTCCTTTCTATGAGTCGTCAGCGGCCCGGCTGAAAGAAGCACATGGAAGTGAGAGACAGTTTTATTCACAACATATTCTCACGTTTCAGATTTTTCGAGAACCAATGGTATCCGTCTCGTTGATCCGACTTTCTGAAATGGGGACCTAAATACATGCAAGTTGGGATGACGTTTGTAAATGATAATGCCAAATGTAAAGCGAAATACCGGAGTTTTCCTCTGGATTTCCAACGGAGATCTTAATGAACTGATCGTACAATCCTAGCTCCCTCATGATGTCCATGGACCTCTTGTAGAATCCAATTCCTGCGCCAAAAGTGGTAATCGTCGGGCCAGCTTCAAATAGCTCCACGGGGAGGGTGCCACACTTGCCGATGATCACGGCTAGCATTAGTCCACCTATCCCTCCACCACTGGGACGATGTGAGCATTTCATGCGGTGGGTATGTTGCATTAGACCACGGCCTACCATATGGATACGTGCAAGGAAGGACTCATGTAGACGTGGATGTCTGGTCAGCCGCAACCCGGATATCGATGTGATTATAAGCGTGGAGTGATCGAACGCGTCCATCGTGCGCATGTCAGCTTGAACTCCAAAATAAATTGGTTATTGTTTCTAACCTTGGGAGATAGGCTATCATAAATATACCCGGTACACGCTTATTATAACTTGACAAAAACAAACGTAATTCAGGCGGTGTAGGATTTACACAAGTACGCTTGCACTGTACCGCCACTAGTCAAGCAAATTCGGTGGAAAAACTAACTGCAGGAGGAATACGTTGATCGATAACACGATCGTGATCAGGATAAATCCAGTGCTTACCACCATTTACATCAGTGCTGCCATCAGCTAAGGAGCTGGACGGGAACGCCACAATTCAACGGCTTTGAAGATGATAACGATCTGCAAGGTCAGCTTGCAAAACGTGACAGCCAGAAACTCGGCGGGGTGTAGAACTACGCGGCGAGTAGCCAAAGTCTTCCGGATGGCACTGTTACTGACTTGGAGCGACCTTTGAACCGACAAGGCCTATCATAGAACCTGGGATATACCTCCAAGGCTCTGGACCATATGGTCTGATCCGAATAACCTGCTGATTATTTGGAACTTTAAGAATGTGGGACGAGGTGACGACGCACCGAGAGGGTTTAGCCCCGAGGTCATGAGAATACTTTACACGAGATTCATCGAAGTTCTGCAAAAGGCTTTAACAAATCATATGTTAGTTTTTCTTCCGAGACCAACCTTGAGATGCGTCGGGGCATTTGAACTTACGATGACAAGTTGTTATATTGGCTAGAGCGTTTCTGTCAGACAGCTAGTTTGGTAGTAACTGCGTGCATGTTTTGGAGCTATAGTTACGTAAGGTTTCCTACTTCACTTGGCCAGCTGTTTCAAGTTCAACTGCCAGGAATCTAAAAGCCAGACGTTCACCAGCTCCGAAAGCAAGTTTTTGCGTTTGATATCGAGTTTTCAGGTTGAATGTGTCCTCTCTACTCATTCTATGTCTGTCCTGTCAGACTCTTTTCTCAGCCTTCAAGCGAAACTTGTATAGTAAAGTTTACTGCGCCACAGAGCTTCACCTGATCTGAGTAAACCTATCAGATCACGTACGACAAGAATTATGTTCTTGTTCCTTCTCTCTTTTCTATGGTGTATCCACTTCTACATAAGTGACTGTCTGCCGCGTACGTATCGGCGTCTCATACAATACACAGTTAATAATCCAACTGTGGATCGTAAAAGGATAGTATATTCTGACGGTCAGAGAAAAATCGTTAATTGCTCACGCTTAATGCACAGGTGTTCGAAGTCGTCTACGAGGAACTCATAGGTGTGCGTAATTTCTTGCCAAATTTTGTACTGAACTCACGCAGTTGAAGGTAAGTCTATTGGTAGATAATTCTGGGAATGCACGCATTATCAATTTTGGACCGAGCCCCAAGGGGACAGCATTTAACTTTCGAAACTGATCTGTTTGCATTTGACATGCCAATCTACGAGGTGTGACTTGATGTTTGCAAGATGCCGTTCGCCGCCACTTGACTTGACCACAATAGATCTACGAGGAAGACGTTCCATTCATCAGGGAGTCGGACGACAAGGCTCGTATGATTTTCGAAAGGATGGTTTTAATATTGCCCCATAGCAATTACTTTTCTCGCGTATAGCTTGCGAAACGTCGCCGCAACCGTGCTTCAAAGACATTCAGCCGTGCCTGCACTCAGCAAACGAGACAGAATCGCATCCTCAAGCGTTGGATTTAAATTGACATTCTGGATTACTACGCTACCGCCCATCAATCACTACAATCACTATGTTCGGACACGTAACGAACTACTGACTCGCAACTCATCTGCTTTAGGTGACAGCCAGTGCGGCAGCACTGTTGGGGAATAATAAGTCAATCGAGGCTCGATCGTGGTAGAACAATCCAGCCTTGCTCTAGCGCTGAGGCACTCAGGTAATTGTGTGGTGTACAGGAAGAAATTGTTGAGCATGAACAATAATCTGAGCCTGAGTAAATTTCACGTAGGGAAAAACATGTTCCTTTCTCTTTTTTTCGTTGTACTCACACATTGTAGTACGCAAGTCCGAGTCGATTGTTGTTGGTCGCCGTTCGCTTTGGAAGAGTTCTCGTCTCACGTATTACAGGTCTGTCTAAGCCGACACATAACAATATTATCATACATGCTCTCTACTCCAGCTATTCAAGTGCTCAATGATTGTTGAAACCTTGGGCTATCTCTCGTCGCGCCTAAACGACCAATTATACCTCGGCAGGTATGTGGCCGCTGCTGCCGCCAACACCGCATGCTGTACGCCAGAGCTTCTCTGCATCTTCCCAATCCTGTATAGGTTCGCTCTGCCACTCCCATGCCTTCTTGATCGACAGGCGCACATGTTCAAGCTCCTCCGGGCTGTCTGCACAAGCAAGCACAGGCGCAGAGTCATCTACGGGTGCTTGGCACTCCAACCGTAAGTGATAAAGTCGACCGATGCTTGCTGTCGCTTGAAGGAGGCCGTTTGCAAAAGGCAAACGGACTTGCTCGTAGATCTTGAGTGCATCAGCCACATTTGCTCGATGAGTCAACTCGTGCGTCAACAAGCGTCCTAATACGAATGCGTCCTGTTGGTGACCGCAACATAGAGAAAGGTAAATCAAGGTAGGTTCCCGAGGAGACTGCAGTGCCCACCTCTACCGCCTGCCCCGCACCTGCCCCGAAGTGTGATTCCATAGCATGTGCCTTGGGTACCTTGAGCAACCCAAAGCTACTGCTTTAGATGAAGACTTACTGCATCCCCGATTAAGGCAACACCCTCGTTCACGTAATGGGGCAAGGGTCTTAGGGAATGTAGCACCCACCTTGATGGCTTCTCTACGCACTGTAACGGTAGTAGGGAAATGAAGAAATACACACAGGATGGACGATGTGTCAGATACCTTTACAAGTGCTCTTGCACGAATCTCCCAGCTTTCAAATTGATCTGAAACCTCCTTCTCGGAAACGTCCGTCACCCACCGACCTTCGAATGGTGTTCCGAACCCGTTCGGGTCACGAGTAAAGATGATGACATTGATCAATTTCCCCTGAGAGACGGGATATGCGATGATATGCTACAGGTTGATCAGTCATGGAAATCACAAAGGCCACATGGATCCTACCTTATCCTTTCCAACGTGCTATACAAATTACGGTGAGTATCGAGCCAATGCAAGCAGTTGAGATGCCGGCTTACTACGACCACTCCCGAAGTTGGTCCTTTGATGTCTGGGAATTCCTTCGCGAGTTTTTCAGCCGGAATTAGGTTTCTATAAACCAGCAATCCGGTCCACACGGGTTCGCTGTACTTCATCAACTGGGTTCTGGATTCGACACTTGATATAGAAGAAGCGAGTCTCTGATACATGGTCTTGCGCGTAACCGAGTGAATGCCATCCGCGCCCACCAAGACGTCCGTAATGACGTTCGAACCATCAGTGAAATGCAACGTTATCTTTCCCGTTTCGGCATCAACATTGTAGAATTGGAGCTTCTTGGACGTATGGATTTTGCAAGAACCAGGAACATATCGAAGGAGAAATTCTATCAGGTCCTTCCTGTGAAGTGTCAGCGGAGCAGCTGAAGGACATCCATATGTAAGACATTATCAATAGTCAGCTTTCTTGACGACACATCCTCACGTTTCAGATTTTCCGAGAACCAATAGTACCCATCTCGTTGGTCCGATTTTCTGAAATGTGGACCTACAAACACACAAGTTTGGACACGAGTGGAATGGAATGATAGTGTGAAACGCAAATCGACATACCGGAACTTTCCTCCGGGTTCCCAACGGAGAGTTCACTAAACTCGTCATACAGACCTAGTTCCTTCAAGATATACATGGCCCTCTTATTAAATGTGATCCCGGCGCCAAAGGTAGTAATCGTCGGACCAGCTTCGAACAGCTCTACGGGGATGGTGCTGTACTTTCCAATGACCACGGCCAGCATCAGTCCACCTATCCCCCCACCACTAGGACGATATCAGTGAGCGTCTCATGCGGTAGGCGAGCTGCATTAGGTCGCGACCTACCATATAGATACGTGGAATGCAGGATTCATGTCGACGGGGATGTTTAGGAAGCCATGATATGGATGTGAAGGAGATTATAAGTGTGAAGTAATGAAGCACAGGTCAGCTTGTACCTCGAAATAGATCGTTGTCGCTTTGGGTCTTGGAGACGGGTTACCATTAATATATCCGACGCGCCAATTTTATCATTGTAAAAACGAGCGTTAGTGCAGGAGTGCGATGATCGGGCGTACAATCGTGATCAGGACAGATCCCTTCCACCAATGTTTCATTCAAAAGTGGTTAAATCCGAGCGTCGTGATCCACCATGTTGAAGATAGAAACAATTGACGAGGTCAACTTGAGTGGTACGATGACTAGAAACCTAGTGAATTTCTGCGATCATAAAATCATGTAGTAAGTATGCACTGAAATATACTGATCATCAGTATGTGACGTACTAACAGAGGGTTTAGCCCCGAGACCATGAGAATGCTTACTCACGGGAGTTTTCAAAGTTCTGGAGTAAACCTCCAAGATATGAATTAGTTTTTTTCCGTGACCAACCTTGAAATCCGTCGGGGCGTTTGGATGCTGTGGAAAACTGTCATCACGGTAATAGCTCGAGGGTTTCCGTCAGATGACCTGCTAGCTACTGCCTATAGTAAGCCTGGCAGGAATGACACAACATGGCACCCGCAGCGTCCGTACCAGGAGTCTGAATCAGGCAGAGGGCTGAGCATTACGAAACTGATTCATTTCGGAGCTGAACTGTCTTGGACTGTTTCCCCTCTAGCGGGCAAGACGTCGGTAAACCAATACAATGACTGCCAGTGGACAGAGGACAGTGCGACCGAACCAAATAGGTCGAAAAAGTTGCTAACAGCACCTTTTCCCTGTCGACGTTCGTGTAGGCGAGTCGTGTAAGATACCTGGATGCCAAGACTTGCAGCGACCATCATAGTAGCCACCACGCAGACACATCTGCTGCGTCTGCTGCGGGCGGCATGGATGACGCAGACGCAGCAGATACTATGTAACTTTCCCGATGAGACACGGTGTGATGGTAACGTAGTGCTACTGGCACTGGTTCTCGCAGTTCAGAGCTTGAAGGCTGGAAATGCCGCCGGAAGTTCGCGCCTCGGTACCATGCACTATTATGCAAGTGGCAACGTTTGCCATGGCCAACCTTCCAAAGTTTCGAATTCGTGTCCTCGCCGCTTGGGAGTCGACATCTGGGGCTGACCTTCTTATTGCACCGATCTATAGGCTGCAATTATTCAGTACGCCATCATCGACCGATATCGAGGGTTGAGACTGGGCATGTACCACTAGTAATTGCCACACGTCCCCGTGAGATATCAACACTCGGAGGTCAATGCAACGACATGGAGTTGAGGGTCAGGTAAGTAGTACAAGGAAAAAGTTATACATCACTGACTCACCTCCCTGCCACGCAACGAATGCAATCTTAGCAATTCGTTGTCACACATCTAGACAAGCCTGTTTATGCTCGCCGTAAGCATTCGTTGCGAATCCATGCCTCCAAGTATATGTAACATGGACGTTGCCAGTGTCCTTCGCACGCATACACATGTCTATATGCATGCCCATGTGTACTGCGCGGTGTGGTGCACCACAATCCAAGGGTCGTTGAATTAGACAACTCTCTTGATGAGTCGTTTCATTTCCCTTTATCCAGAAGTGAAATGTTATAGAGGCATTTGCTGCACGATGCATGGACGGGATAATCAAGAGAGGAATCGATGTAGCCCCAGATCGCTCGGAACCGCCGATATGAGACTCGAGTTATCGTTTCAGTGTTGGCGACGCATGCTCTACCTCGAATCGAACCCGGTCTTGGAAATGACCGATTTCCATACGGCTAAACAGATGAAGTTCGTTCACACCACGCGTACCCACTCACTGTCGTCCTGAGCATGGTGTGGCTTGACGTATCCCAGCTCCCGGCTTCGCATGCATACATATAATGAACACACGTTATCCGCATAGTACGTATGTATGTGCTCCACCTTGTTGGCGTCGCCGTCGGAATTCTGCCCCACAGACCCCATGGTCCCACAGCCGCTGAATATGTATGATGCACCTCCGATGTCGTTTCATTTCCTCACATTCGGAAGCGGAGACGTCATCCCGAACCATCCCCTCACCCTCCCTGGCCTAGAACCTTTGGTCCCCGCTCAAAGGTATGTGTTTGTACTGATGTGGGTCGCCCGTACACGTCTTATACACGTATGCATGGCGCCAGAGCGTATCTCGACCAACACCACACAAATCACCATGCATACCGTTGCCTCTCCATCGGATCACTCCACTTCATAAGAGTGGAGCGACGTTGCCCTAACCCTTTCTCGCTCGAACCGACTCACGTATCTATTGCAGAGAATAGATTCAGTCCGTTCGCCGTGTTGTGAACCAAATATTCGTATCCATGACGCGTGCGTTCTGTCGGCTTCCAGTGTTGTTGGTCATCTCATGTCATCTGTCTTACCCTATGACAAAACTAAATATGGCCTGGTTATGAAACAGGCGGAATGTGCTTTTTGTGAAATGAAGACGTAGGTGCCCCACTTGCCAGCGGTCTAGGCCCGCTAACGCCCCTCTCTTTCCCTTTGCCAAGGCATGTAATTTATATTCCTACAGCATGAAACGGGTAACATACGTGGCCTACCGCCACGCCGTCCTACTGATACAAGAGGATGCCGGATCCACAAGAAAAAGAACGAGAATGAGTAAACGTGGGATGCTGCGGGTATATTTTTTTTAACAAGGAAGGTAAAAATGCTGAACGATACAAAAGAAAATGTACGTCTCGCACAGGCGCACAAAACTCGCACTGGCCCGACCATAAATATTGCAAAACGGAAATGTGCGTATACAACACGCGTTACATACCAACTTGGCCGACTTGGCCGAAGCTGTAGAGGACCATTTTCCGGAGGAAAGGTGGATGTGACAACTGACCACCGGCGGACGGCGCCAACGCAAACAAGGAACCTACTTAATACGTTCGTTGCTCATTCGTCGTCTGATGTGGGCGAGGCTGGGCCGTTTGTGAGGTATCCGGCGATGATACTATTTTCCTTGCAGTAGTTGGTTCGTTTCAAGACGGAGCGAGGTGGTGCCTTGGGTATGAGCCTTCTATTGAGGTCGATTCGAATACCGTGTTCGTTTTGCCAGCCCTCGGAAGGTTCTGGGTAGTCGTCGAGGTCCTCAGGGTAGTCCTCCCCCGCAGCAGGCGGTTTGTACGAACCATCGTTGCGCCACAGTTGATCCCTAAACATTCCAAAACGGCGATTCGGAAATATCGGAAAAAGGTAAGGAGACAGAGATCAGTCAGGGCTCATCTCGGAGTGAGTGGAAAAAGAGTAACCCACCCTCGTTTATTGAACCAGCCTTTCCTTCTCTGGCTTGGTAGGATGGGGCTTGGGCAGACGAGCTCCTCCAACCACTTAACAGAACGTGGTGGGGGCACCGTGCTGGCGCGGCGTGGTCGCGGAGGCATAATGTGGCCTTGATCCCCGTCCGAGTTTCGGCGGCTTGGTGTACGGTGAGGTGGCTCCGCGGTAATATCGATAGTCTGGCCATATTCCCAATTAACGCTCAATCCTGGAGGCGGAGGTACAACGCCGTGCGAGCTGCTTCCTGCAGATCCGCTACTTTTCAATGAAGATGTGCGTGTGAGTGATGGGGGAGAGGCCGAGAGGAACCCCGTCTCTGCTGCAGACCATGCGCTCTGTGGTGCGTCAACGGGATAGGCTGGCCTGTCTTCGATACGTAACTGTGGGAGCCGCGGACGCGTTGTCGTGGGTGGGATGGAACGCTCGCTTGCGAGCACGAGGCTGTCTTTGCGCACACGAGCGCCGACAGGGGGTGTAGGGAGCGGGCGGGAGCTATGTGCTACGCTATCGGCCCTGCTCGCGGAGCGGGGTGGTGGGCTATTGTTCATCTCCGAACACGTCGGACACGTGTGGTATGCCACTGGGAAGGGCGTCGCGGATCGCTGCCCGCCATGATGGTAGGACGGCCTTCGCTCCGGTACGGTTCGAGCGGCCTGGAGTATGCCTCGTGGGCAGTCGTCATCTAAGCTGCTGTTGCTCGACCCAGAAGAACCATATGAGAAGAGCGAGTCGATCTCACTGACGGTGCTGTCCGAGGAGGGCGGGTAGTAGTAGTCGTGATAGACGTCCGATTTGGAGGAGGCGATGGAGCGCTCGTAGATATAGGTATCTGGGACGGGACCAGGGTGGATGAATCCGAAACGTCTACTGTCGTTGCGATAGCCTCGATCCCGATCCCGATCCCGATCCCTCTCTCGGTCTCTCTGGTCTCGGTCTCGGTCTCGGTCTTCGTGGGTGTGGGCATGGGCGTGGGAATGAGGATGGGACGAAGGCGGTGACTTGACGAGTTTCCGAGGAGCATCCCGCGCCGCCGGGCCTGGCGAGCGGGGGTTGTGATGAGACGACGGCTTGTAGTCAACATCACCTCGTGCGGTGACGGTGGAGAGCTGCTGACCAGCATTTGAGTACTGATGGGCAGAAGCAGATAAAGTGGGCGCTTTGAAGACGCGCACCGAAAAGCCAGATGGGACAGGCAAAACGTAGTTCTGTGGCAGCCGAAAGGGAAGGTATGGAGGGCGACGTTTACTATACGTCGTCGATGGTAGCGAGCGAAGACTGTGAGTACTGACCTTGGACGATCCTGTGGGGCCGCCACCGCCGCCGCGGTCGGTTCTTGAGGGTGGGCGAACGCCAGAGGCAAAGGGGGACATCAGATTGGGTACGAATACGGTGGCCATAGCAAGACCTCGATCTGAACTAGCAGAATGAGGCGGGCATACGGGTATAAAAGTGGGCGTACTTATAAGGAGAAGAAAAAAAAAGAACAGAAAACGAAAAAGGGATCACGGGAGGGAGCGACACTGGTACTGAGAGTGGAGGGAAGCCAAGAAAGAAGGACACGCGGGGCTATCCGGGAATCGAGAGGGAATGGGTACCCAAAACTTGATGAAATGGGCGACATGGGCTGTAACGCGTGCCAACTTGGGAGGGCGTGCATGCTGGCAAACACGAGTTAACCAGGTTGTAGGGCATGAGGTTGATTTCTTGATGTGAACCCTAGGCGAGCAAATGAGGATCGGGTGGCTCTAGGGGCCAAAAGAACTTGAAAGAAGGCCGTACAAGACCGCCATATATCGATTACGGACGGTACGGTGCGGCGAGAGTGGTCGCATTGGCTGGGTGCCAAAACTCACTATTACAGGTTGGTAGACCGAGCCAGGCTCACCTTGCCACCCCGACGTCTTGCTGCTCTATTTCAGACGTGGCATGCAATATTTCTTTTTCCGCACACGACGGAATGCCATTAGTCGAGCCAGTTCAAAAGAAAGAAGAAAAAACGTTTTGGTGACGTCGAAATGGACCACGCTTCGGCGCCTTACGGGCGAAGATCCTGAGCTATGCTGGTCAACAACGTGTCGTTCCGTATACGTCAAGGGAGCAGCTGGGGGGCTAGCCTGATCTTAGAAAAATGGCAAGTTTTCACTTACGTCGGTTGAAGAGGAAGGTGGCTAATTGCAAAGAGGACACATCAGGAACCGAAGCTCATATGTCGATCGTCATAGAAGTCCACACCGATTCTGGCAACTAGCCAAGCCCTTGTCATTTTTTACAAACTGCGAAACGAGGTCGACGCATTATGACATCCTCGAGTGATGACCGTAAGACAATTCTGATTCTCCGAATCTCTCTCGACCACCACCATGGCTGGGACTTGTCCAACCAATCAAAGCACAGCTTTTCGTACATGGCGAAGTTTCATCTCACAGCGGCTGCGTAGATTCGGAACACCACGGAGGGACACTGATGCCACGAACCATGTACAGGTTGACGCGATTAAGAGCGACGGGATGTACCCTGTTTGTGCTTGCATGCAGTACATACAGGATGGACTAAGGTGTGTACACGTTCGAAATAGGCAAAATGGGGGGAGGAGCGAGGCAGCAGGGAATATTGCACCACCCGATCGAATAGTTGGCCGGAGCTTAAACGGCGGTCAGTTGAAGCAAGGTCAGTGACTGGTGAAGTACATCGTGCGCATCCTCATCAAGGAATTGCGAAGACGAACACTGGGATATCAGGATGCACCTACGTCAGTCGTGGTGGTTCTCTCTTTCTTTCTTTTATTTTATTTTTTTCTCGCGTTCGCCAGTCGCTAAATAGCCTACATCAGTTTGAAATCCGCCGAGACGGATAGCGTGGCATGGGGGCAATGGTTGATCGTGGAGGGTTGTGCCCTTGCCACGAAGTCGAACGGTTCGTACTCAAGAAGTGTGTGAAACCGCCCCCGATCGCTTCGCGGTGCGTCGACCACAGCTGAGCACCGCATCGGCCGTATTCGGATCTCTTCTGATACAGATAATCCATACCTTCGGGTGGCGGCACAGGAGAGATAAAGGAGCGCGGGTATGACTATAATCAGGAAACGTACGTTAACGGGCGCAGCGGTGCGCAGTCATTTGGATGGACCAACCAGTCCTCTCTGGATTAGTCCGAACTGAACCAAATCTTACCCTTACCTAGATCGAGAAGATTTCGCAGAGCGATAGTCGGCCTTGAGGTGGGTTTCGGGTTCGAATTTAAATTTGTTGTTCAACCTATGGTGTGGGAGAGCCATGTTGTGAATATCTGACGGTGTGATGATCATTTAGACAAGCAAAAAAGAGGCGAAGGAAATACATGCGGATGTTCATGGATCAACTTAAAGAAGTAAAACTTGGTCAGTTGACTCATAGCAGAGTGAAGGACCTCCTCAGGGGGTGATTGTGTGACATGTTACCGCCGTGTGACACTCGGTATCACGCGGCGGACGAGTGGAAGGTTTTGACAGCTGCAACATCAGTGCTTGAGGGGAACAGAAAATACAGCAAAGAAAGAAAGATTGTTATGCATGCTCTTAGACATGACATTCTTTCTCCAAGTGGTGTTGAATTTGCCGTCGCACTCAACCTCACCTCGTCGACGTCGTCCACCCTCGTGAACATCGTCACCGCAAAATCAAACATCCTTCACGTGTATGGCATCCGTGAACAACCCTGTCCAATCTCCGACCATGTTGAGAGCGAACGTGATAAGCATGCTCGCGTGCGGAGAGGAACGGAGGCCGTGGAAGGTGAGGTCGAGATGGACCAGTCGGGCGAAGGTTGGGTCAACGTTGACGCAGTCAAAGTAAGCAATGCATCATTTTAGTGAGAAAGCCCTCTCAAATGTAAGCTAGTCAAATACAAACCAAGAGACTACAACGCCATGCTTTCATCTCTTTCGTGAGCATACCTTACATGGAACCGTCACTGGAGTCGACAAAGTCCGTACCATGTCGTCCGGTGACGACAAGCTTGACCATCTCCTCGTCTCCTTTAAGGATGCAAAGGTATGTTTCGTTCTCTTCTTGCAACACGTCCTAAACGGGGCTATAGATTGCCTTGATGGAATGGTCTGACGCCATTTTCGACCTCGTCACAGTCTCTATTCACACTTACGAGCGTGCTCCCCAAATGGTATACACTCCTCTTTGTTGAGATGTAGTCTCTGAGCTTCTTTCAACAGGCAGTTCTCGATGCCCATCTTTTCCGTGCAGAACTACGCTCAGATCCCTTGTCCCGCTGTGCCGCTCTCTCCCTCCCCAAAGACTCTCTTGCCATCCTCCCCATTTACCAAACGCAAGCCGAGCTCGACATCATGGAACAAGAACAAAGCCTTGCAAGGTACTCTTCTACTTGTATATATAGAGATTCGAAGCTCACCATTCTACTAGAGAAGTACCTTACTCTCCATCTTTCATTCTTGACTTGGTCGGGGATGTCGATGCAAACTTGCGCAACGTCATCGACTTTGTGTTTTTACCAGGATACCACAATCCTACTATTGCCGTGCTTTGCCAGTCCGAAAAGACCTGGGCTGGGTAAGTACCGAAGCCCTATGTTCTCGGTAATTCGCTCATACTTCGTATCCTGGCCTTGTATTCTAGTCGTATCAAGGAATACCGCGATACAGATCGTCTGTATATCTTTACTTTGGATCTCCTTAATCATACATATCCCATCATCACTGCCGTGGACAATCTTCCGTATGATTGTCTCTCTCTTCTTCCCTGTGCACAGTCTATCGGTGGCGTCGTCGTTTTGACCGCTAATTCGCTGATCTACGTCGACCAAGCTGCCCGTCGTGTCTCTCTGCCCGTCAACGGATGGTCTGCACGTGTTAGCGACATTCCCTCACTTCCACTGGACAAAGACCTGGATTTAATTCTGGAGGGAAGTAGGCTAGTGTTTTCCGATGAAAAAACACTCTTTGTGATCAAAAAGGACGGGATGGTCTACCCCGTGGAGATTGTCTCGGATGGACGGACGGTGTCAAAACTGGTTCTCTCCCCTGTACTTGCCCAGACGACAATTCCCGCAGTGACGAAACAGCTGGATAGGGGGATGCTATTTGTTGGGAGCACGGTAGGACCGTCAGTACTGTTACGAGCGGTGAGGGCTGAAGAAGAGATAGAGGAAGGCGAAGCAGACGATACAGATGCAGCGCCGGCCGCTGTAGTAGATATCGCCATGGATATCGATGATCTCGAAGACGACGGTAAGCTAATCCGAGAGTAGAGCTCGAAATTACATTACTGATGCCGGATCAACCGAAAGATTTATATGGAGAGTCAAAGCCCGCGACTACGGCAGCTGCGAACGGCACAGCTCTGGGGCCGCCGTTGCGGACACGTTCGGTGATTCACCTCTCGTTGTGCGACTCGCTTCCGGCGTACGGGCCGATCATAGATATTACCTTCTCACTATCGAAGATAGGGGTAGGTGTGTCAGGCTTTCATCCCATCTACGTATACTTACACCTCTGTTTTGGGTATCATATGTTCAAAAATTTGATGGGGGTGTTTCTTTATGTATTTAATGGCCTGTGATCTTCACGTGATAGGAACGATACGTTCCCGAACTCGTCGCTGCCACCGGGAGTGGTCATTTGGGGGGATTTACTCTTTTCCAGGTACGCCATCTTTGCCACCCCTTTCTTCGCTTCTTCGCTAACTATTCTTGGGGTAACCAGCGTGACCTCCCCATTCGCACTAAACGCAAACTCCACGTTTTGGGTGGTGCACGTGGAATATGGTCTATTCCCGTCCGTCAGTCCCACAGAGTGAACGGTACGTCATATGAAAAAACGAGCGGTGGCCTATTCGCCGCGGAGAGCGATACGATCATTATCAGCACGGATGCCAATCCGTCACCTGGAGTATCCCGCGTGCGTGTCCGCCATCCAGCTTCGAAAAAAGATGGAGTGCACTAACTCGAAATGGAATGCATAGATTGCAACCAGGGCTGCAAAGACGGATTTAGCTATTCCGACTCGCATACCGGGGACGACCGTTGGTGCCGGACCGTTCTTCCAGCGCACGGCCGTTTTACATGTGATGACGAATGCGATACGGGTCCTTGAACCGGGTATGTATGTTTTCTGTCTGAACGCGTTTACCTCGTTTGATTCGTCATCGGTAGATGGCACCGAGAGACAGATTATCAAAGATATGGACGGGAACATGCCTCGTGCACGAATCAAGGCGTGTAGCATATGTGATCCGTTCGTGTTGATCCTTCGAGAGGACGAAACAATTGGCTTGTTTATTGGCGAGACAGAGCGAGGAAAAATAAGGAGAAAAGATATGTCTCCTATGGGCGAAAAGGTATTAATGTATATGGTTTGAATTTGGGATGCGGTGCTCACCATCTTCCTAACCAGTCATCGCGGTACCTGGCGGGAAGCTTCTACACAGATACGTTGGGCATTTTTGAAATCACAGCAACCGATAGCACTGTGGCTGTTGATAAGAGTATTACGTCGACTCTTCAGGCTGCAGTTACTACAGGTCATAGCAGTCAATGGCTAATACTTGTTCGGCCCCAAGGGGTTATGGAGGTTCGTTCGCTCGCCTACCCTTGGATTCTCATGGTTCACGAAGTTTGATTGGTTAGATATGGTCCCTCCCAAAGTTAACCCTCGTGTTTTCGAACATGGCCGTCAATACGCTGGAACCGGTTTTGACGGACTCCTTTGATCCACCCGCACCGTCCCTCCCTCAAGATCCGCCGCGCAGGCATCAGGACCTGGATATCGACCAGATCCTCATTGCGCCCCTGGGGGAGACTGCTCCGATGCCTCACCTCTTTGTACGCCTTCTGCTTGACTCGTGTTTTCATATCTAATGATACGTCAGGTATTCATGCGATGCGGGCATCTGGCAGTTTATGAAGTACATTCCACATCGCTACCCACACCACCCTCCGGCGCGCGCTCCGCCTTTTTAAAAATTATTTTCACCAAAGTCTTGACGAGGGCATTTGAGCTGTGCAAGCAAGAAGAGTCAGAGAAAACGGTGCTCGCAGAGCAAAAGCGGATATCTCGGACGTTTGTCCCCTTTGTCACTTCTCCTTCAAGTTCTTCAAACGTTAATGATGCTCATACCCTAACTGGTGTTTTCTTTACTGGCGATAAGCCAAGCTGGATAATACGGACGGATAAAGGTGGCCACAAGCTGTTCCCGAGCGGGCACGCGGTCGTGCACGCCTTCACGGCGTGTTCGCTGTGGGAGTCCAAGTCGGAGTTTTTGGTCTACTCGGACGAGGTAAATGAACCGGCATGGGCTACCATCTGGGTTTTAGGTTAAACGACTGTTTCTAGGGGCCCAGCCTTCTAGAATGGATCCCTGACGTTGAATTAGACACCCCGCTGCCGAAACGTTCTCTTCCGCGGTCTCGACCGTACTCCAACGTTGTATTTGAGCCATCGGCATCACTGATCATTGCTGCTTCTACATTACAAGCGCGATTCGCCTCATACGATGAAGACAGCAACATTACCTGGGAGCCAGACGGTAAGTGTACCATATTAGATCGGTCTGGGCGAGAGCTCAAAGAGGCGCAGGCGCAGGCGTTTCATTCCCGCAATGTGACTGTTCGGCGTTGGAGCTTATCTCGCCTGACAGCTGGGTCACCATGGACGGGTGGGTCACCTCTTGTTGGGAACCGAAGAAGGACAAGGATGTTCTGAAACTGGTTATAGATATGAGTTCGCCCCGAATGAATACGTGAATGCACTGGAATGTGTGACGTTGGAAACGCTCAGTACAGAATCTGGGAACAAGGATTTCATTGCGGTGGGGACGAGCATTGATCGTGGTGAGGATCTGGCTGTGAAAGGCGCAGTGAGTCCCTGTAAGTTCTATCGTGATGCCGTGTGCTGAATCCTGCATGCTCTTGCAAGACGTACGTCTTTGAAGTCGTCGAGGTAGTGCCCGACCCCTCGTCCAACATTCAACGATGGTACAAGCTGAAACTACGTGTTCGCGACGATGCCAAGGGGCCCGTAACGGCGCTATGTGGGATCAATGGGTACTTGGTATCATCCATGGGACAAAAGGTACCGTAGAGACAGCTGTTTGACGCACTTGCCCGAGTTGATGAGAATGATCTAGATATTCGTCAGGGCGTTTGACCTCGACGAACGCCTCGTGGGTGTTGCGTTCTTGGACGTTGGCGTCTACGTGACCAGCCTGCGTGTGCTAAAAAACCTCTTGTTGGTTGGAGATGCGGTCCGGAGCGTCTGGCTCGTTGCTTTCCAGGTATGGATAGTCATATCCCCTTATGATTCCGGTGGGTATCACGGAGAGCTGATGGCCTTCGACTGCAGGAGGACCCATACAAGCTCGCGGTGTTGTCCAGGGACATTCGGCAGACGTTTGCCACCAATATCGACTTTTTCTTTACGAATGGCGAACTTTCGATCGTTCTCAACGACGAAGAGGGCGTCTTGCGCGTGCTGAAATACGATCCGGGGGGTAATACCTCTCTCTTTAGGTCGATTCAATGATTTTTTTGACATGTCGTGCATGGTTTAGATCCGGATTCGAGGGGCGGTCAGGACCTCATGTGTCGTACCGAGTTCCACTGTCACAAAGAATGTCGGTCGTCGCGGATGATCGCGCGACGAACGAAGGAGGATAATGAGATTCCGCAGGCAAAACTCATCGCGGGTATGTACCCCTCCCTTCGTACCTGAACTCGCTCGACGTTTTCTCTTTTTCCCCCTCGTCGCAGGCTTTTCGGACGGCTCGCTGTCTGCACTCACGCCCGTTGATGAAGGCGCATTCAAACGACTCCATCTTCTCCAAGGTCAACTGCTGCGCAATGTCCAGCACGTGGCGGGTCTCAACCCCAAGGCATACCGGTAAGCCCTCCCTTGCCTTGTTGATACGTCCGCTCAGCCCGTGGGAATAGAATCGTTCGCAACGACACCGTGTCCAAGCCCCTGTTTAGGGGCGTGCTAGATGGTCAGCTGCTCGGAGCGTTTGAGGAGCTCGGGATACAAGGTCAGCAGGAGATGACGCGGCAGATTGGGACGGAGCGGATGGCAGTGTTGAGGGATTGGAGTGGGCTTGCTGTGCCCTGGTGATATGACTTTCTGTGTCTGTGTCTGTGTCTGCGTTTGTGTCTGTGTCTGTTGGTTTCTGCTCGTGTATATCACATGGTTCGTGGGCTCTGACTTGAACTTGAGGGATATTTGTTTGAGAAAATATATTCGTTGATCGGGTATTTGTGGTGCTCTGTGTAATCGAGCTGCTGGGCATCGGGTGATATACTGTTCATACAGTATCCAAGGCACGCAGAAACCCTGGATCTCTCGCCTGTATCTTTCAGTTTCGACTATCTCATGCGAACGCTACAGAGGGCTGTGGAGTCGTCGTGGTCTAATTATAATTCACAAATGCATACCATCAACATCCGCCAGATAGTTCCGAGTGAATACCATGTTTTCATGTTCCCATCCCGTGCTATTTCTTCACTAAATCAACAAGGGATTAGACACAACAGGAACAGGAAGATGGCCAGTATATGATTACATAAAGGACGATATCTAAGAAACTATGAATGTTTATCATGCATCAAATATTGCGGGCATATGGTGTAGCTGGTTATCACATCCGCTTAGCATGGTGCTGAGTGCGGGGGGTCTCCGGTTCGAGTCCGGATTTGTCCACTCTTTTTACTAGTGGACAAGATCCATGGACAAACCATCGAGATATGAACAGATCCACAAAAAGGCCAGAATCGTTCATAAAAGAGTGTGCCATCTCGAGTGGGTACCTGACCACAATTTTCTTTTTGAATAACGCCACTCCAGTAACCAGATCTCATGTCCACCGGACGCACATCACCTTTCGACTCACGCCCGTCAACGTTTCCCAAACCGTCTCCACCTGACCTCTCTCCCCCCACGGGTTCCTACTCGACTCGACGCACTGGACAAACTCGGCAATACCCCCTCCTACACCAAAATAAACCGTCTTGGCTGCAACGAGACAAACTGGCCTTTGCTCCTGCTCCTGTTCATGCGCACAGGGCCCCGCACACGCATCCCGCAAGACGCGAACCAAACTTGGCAAACTGCTCGACCGATATATCGTCTCGGACGTGAGGACGAGATCATATCGCCCGCCCGTGCGTGCGAGCTCGAACATGTCCCATGCGCCGGAAAAGAAACGAAGACGGAGGCGGTAATCGCGGAGCGCAGATTTGAATGCTTGGCATAACTCTGGAGTAATGTAAAGTTCCAAGTCTGCCTCTGCTTCCGTGACGCCGCTCTCCTGTTGTGCTTGATACGTTCGATACGCCTCCGCGGCGGGCGAGGTATCTGTAGGCAACGGGCAGGTCAGCAGCGGCTCTCAGAACGGTGGCACTGGCGACGTACACCAAGCGAGGACTATATTGGGTACCGTTACCAAACGCAACACGGACGCATTATAATCTTGGACGTGAACATGCGTCTCTATCTCTTGGCCAGCGGGCACCGATGAAAATAGCCCCGCAAGGAAACACAGCGTGGGGATCGCCGTACCGCATCCGAGCTGTGCACGTACACAAAATGTCCGTCAGTCTAGCTCCACAGTCGACGATCGGTAGCGAACAGCCATGCGGAAGTCCAAAAAAAATGAAGAGGGATCTGGAACGGACTCTGACCTCCAACATGCGCCGGCCTTTGATGCCCGCACCCGTGCAAACACTATATCCTTGCCAAACATACCGTGCCAGATCCAGACTACACTCCCACGTCTTGAGCCCACCTTCATACACCAGTGGTACGAGATCGGAGGGAGCATCGATGAATCGAAGGGCAGATCCCGGACCTGAATCGCTGGAGAATGCGTCTAGACCATAATCAATATCCCCTTCGCCCTCGGAGAGGAGCTGAAATCGGGCATCAAATAGGTCACGCCGGGCGAGCTTGAGAGGGACCTGGGTGTCGTCGTCTGTAGGGACGGAGATAAAGGAATAGGATATCTTGGGCGGGAGGGTTTCTAGCTAGACTTGATCCAACAAAAAGGATAGGAACGTCAGTGCGGTGAGCAACAGCGCGGACGTGTGGATGAGGTAGCGGGACACGACGTACGAGTGCATCGAGATCATGCTCTGAAAATGGGTCACCCGCTGGTTGGGGTATCAATGCTGCATCTTGGGGGTGTCCGTCGTCGACAGGTGGGCCTGTAAACGAGGCATCGTCTACGCCGTCTTCGAGATGGAAGTTGAAATGAAACATGACTGGGGCAAATCCGCTTGCCATTTTTGGCAATGATGTCTTTATGGTCTGTTGGCCAAACATCGGAAAGAGCTCTGTAGATTGTCCTAGTCGCCTATACAAGCTATTCGTCTACACCCGACAATCTATTGTATCGAACGTTCCGAGGGCTCAGAAACACACTGAGAAAAAAAATCTATTGTATTGCTTGCAATCTGCCCTCGACGCGCATTCAAGTTGACCGTCGAACCCCAAATCAACAGTTAGATTGTACTCATGAATCAAACGGTAAAAAAGGGTTCTCCACGCCACGTACCGCTGCAATGCAGACGTGGTGAATAGATGTTCCACAGCCCGAGAACAGGGTCAATGATTAAAATTTTAATCCGCATGCCCACACGAGCTTCGCCGCAGTAGATCAGCGCATGTGACACTCAAGTCCCGCGTCCACCCTAGAAAGCGTTTGCCGACATTGCTCCCGTATTGTGAGTCGATCGCGGGCCGGGAGTGGTACTCGGCGAAAAAAAAAAAAAAAAAAGACGAACAATGGGAACCCGGGGGCAAACGAAGCAAAAGGGGATCTGCATGATGAATCGCTTCATCATATTCCGTCGGCAAAATGAAGTGTAGACATCGTCCGGTGGTGACTCGGCACATTGTCATTTCCATACATGGTCATGAATAAGAACGCCGATTTTTATGTGGAATCACTTCTCACCATTGTGGATGCCGTAACTCATTCTCAAGCGTCGGGTGGTTTAATGTGCTGACGACGAAATATAAAGCAACGCCGGGTCCCGACTTACCCTCATGCTTTCACCTCCACCTAGCAATCCAGCTAAGCGATACCTTGTACCATCTGTTCCAAGCCTACATCCAAATACCAATGGACGAACTTACCCCCCTGGATACTTTGTTTGCCTCTGACCCTCCACGCACACCAGACCCTTGCGTCTCCCATCCAACTTCCTTCGACATTCCCGTTAATTGCGAATACGTATATCAACGACCCGATGGGTTTTGTATCATCGCATAACGCGCTCCTACTTTTTTTATATCCTCGAGACACGGCTATGTCAGTAGACCACTTGATCTGACTTGTGGGAAAGAGCTAACCATTGGGTTGAACAGATTACCGTGTTTTGACGACTTTGAAAGTCGTTTGATTTAATTTATTTATCCTTATTCGTCTTTATTCCCCTCTGCGACTTGCGTTACCCGGATCAGCATGTTTTTGTATGAACGATCTCATGGCCATTCCTACAGATAAATTGTCAGTACCTTTCTTTTCGTCAATCCATCGACCAAACTCAAAAGGCCAACATTCTGTAGAATGGTCGCAGGTATCGCGCAAACGGATAGTGGGCATCCACATCCACCTCCCAGACGTCTACAACAATGCAACCCGTGTAGTCTAGTTTTAAGTTATAAAAGGGCAGAGAACGTGGATTCTAGAGCGAGTATCACCTGAGCGTTTGGGATATGCTAGTTGGAAAGGTCAATGTGAGGTTGACTTTGGACAGGCTGTACCTTTGCGTTTGTAGTATCGTCGATCGACCATGTACTGTGCCGTTTTCGTGTTCTGATGTTGACGTAGGTTTATGCAGCTCCGAAAAATGGTTGTGCGTGAGGATCTGTTTGCTCGGATAATCGAGAGAGCATCTTCTGCTGCTAGACCAAATGGCAAACATAGAGAACGGTCAATATCAATGCCCGGTTACCACAAAGATCAGTAGGTACATGCAAGTCTGGCAATGAAAAGGTCGACTTCACAGGGTCTTGAAAAGAAATCGAAATACTCGATAGATAAAACTAACCGTCGTAAATGAGATTCTTCGTTTCTCTGAGGGCGACGATGGCGCCTTCAGACGTTTTCACCACCGAGTTGGAGATCAAGTGGTGCCTTTGTACGTACTTTGAGCGTGTTGGGCCGTCATAGATGGCCCCAGGTTCGTAACACAGGGCGAGCCACTCGTCTACCACTGCTTAACGGCACGTCGCACCAGGTTGAATAGTGCACAGTGGCGACCAATTCGGAAGCGCGACCGATGCTGGTAGCACATCCTCTGGTTGAAGAGGTGGTAGTTCCGGGGCTTCAAGTAACATCAACGATCGTTAAACGAGACCGTCGTTAAGCCAATATTTCAACGTTGGCATGGTAGTGCTGCTCGTCGAGGATAGAGTTGAACGTTGAAGATTTGATCGAAAAGGGACCCACTATGGTCCGACGTTATTGATCATACAAGAGTCTCGTATCCAGCGTGAACAACACATCTCACCGTGGCAAAGAAATATCGTACACTTCTTTCCGAGGAGGACCAGAACAATAGACAAGGGTGGTCGTCAAGTCGCAGCCAATCGCGGTAAACGTGCGTATCAGTGCCAGTTCATGACAATGTCATTTACTCGGCGACCTCTGGGAATCTGACGTTGAAGCGCCCGGTTAAATAGACATCCTGTCGCTCGATACCCCCAATATACCCCCATCATGAGGTTCTCCTCCCTCACCTCCTTTGCGGTCCTGATACCGTACACCTATGCCTGGGGTGCAGTCGGTACGCGTCCGTCCGTATCCCTCTCTCACATTGACCCACCCACGTCCAAACAGGTCACGAAATCGTCGCCACCATTGCCGAAATGTACCTCCACCCGAGTGTAATGCCTAAACTTTGCAACATCCTCCACTACTCTGACACAGACTGTCATCTCGCCCCCATCGCAGCATGGGCCGACCGCGTTCGGAACCTCCCCAAATACAGATGGACAGGTCCATTGCACTACATTGGCGCCGTGGATGACTACCCCAGCGCGACATGCGCGTTTCCCGGTCCCCAGGGCTGGGAGGGCCGGACGCACATCAACGTGCTGAGCGCGATTCGGAATACGTCGACAGTGTTGCAGACGTTTGAGGAGGATGAAGCGGAGGAAGGGGACGAACCTGGATACGTTCAAGACGCGCTCAAGTTTTTGATTCATTTCGTTGGCGATATGCATCAGCCACTTCATCTCACCGGACGCGACCGTGGTGGTAACGGGGACAAGGTCGCGTTCGAAGGTCGCTCTACTAGTACGTACCTCTCCCTTTTGTCGTATACATCTCGTTTTTCGACGCACATACACAGACTTGCACTCCGTATGGGACAGTCTCCTCATTTCGGAACGCCTTCGCACACTCCCACGCAACTATACCAGACCGCTGCCGCTGCCAGACGTGGAAGCCTATCTCCGAGATACCATCTACGACCCATACATCCGGCGTCTCGTCTGGGAAGGTCTCCTCGGCAAATGGCAAGATGAGCTGGACGCATGGCTCACTTGTCCCGCTCCCCCCACGCCTTCATCTAACGCCGTCTTGAGCACCTTGCTCGCATACCAAGAACCCGTGTCTACGTGGCAATCCATGACGTCGTTGCTCGTCTCGGCTGGAAGACGTCTCTTCGGTACGGGTACGCGCGAGGACGAGAGTCCAGACGGCCTCGGCGTCGACGACGACACGCTCTGTCCCTACGCGTGGGCGAAACCGATTCATCAACTCAACTGCGACGTCGTGTTTCCCAAGGAACTCGACGCCCACTTCGCGGCGCAGTCGCAGGCAGAGTCGCACTCGCGCTGGTTCATGATTCCCCATCCATCTCATGAGCATGAGCATGAGCACGACGTGGAAGACGGGG